>PVJI01004255.1:0-111033 GCA_004026765.1 Micronycteris hirsuta | reverse complement strand
TCTCTTGGTACGTTAGTTGTAATTTGTTCTGATCTTTCATTTTGGCCATTTTCATTCTTTTTTATCTCGGCGCCCCTGTCGGAGTCTTAGGTGTTTGTTGGTGCCTGGCAACCTGGGTCGCTTTTTTGTGAGGTTTCCTCTGGGGGCAGGGCCTGGGAGGGAGCAATGGCGTCTGCCGTTCACCGCAACTCCCTATCACCCTCTGCTCCCCAGTTCCCCACTGCCTTTACCGCCAGTCTCGGCCCTGCTGGTTCCCACTGGCCTCTCCAGTTACGCTGCCGGCCTGCGAGGTTCACCCATTGCTCGGGGTGGTGTTTTGGTTAGGCGCTCGCGGGGTGAGTTCCTCCGGGCAAACTGCCTCTCACTCCGCTCCTCTGCTCAGTTCTGCCCCGCTTACCGGCCTGGATGTTCGTCCTCCCCAACTTCCTGGGTGTCGGACTTCCCTTCAGTTCAATTCTGTCCGTTCTGGTTGTTTATTTTTCGCTATTGAGTTCGTTGTTTAAACTCTCTGGTTGTGAGCGGCGGCGCAGTGCGTCCACCTACGCCGCCATCTTGGCGGAAGTCCCTGTTCAGCAGTTTTTGACCAAAAACAGCATGACCCCCCTGACCCACCCTCTCTGTTCACCCAGTCTTGCCCCAAGCTACTTTTTTTTGTTGTTTCTCTGGATGAAGAAAGTCCTCAAAGGGTAATGTTTTGCCAGTTTGTAAGAAGTGAAACAAAAAATGGCAGAAGCACTAAAAAGCATCAAAATCGAGGAGTTCAGAGACTGTTTTGGCAGTGGGAAAAAATGTCTTGATAGGTGTATTGCATCAAATGGAGAGAACTTTGAAGGTGACTGAAGTTTAAACATGTAAGAATATGTACACAATTTTTTATAAGTAAATTCCAGGAATGTTTGAGTCCCCCCTTGTATATAGAAACAATTAGGCACAGCCATAGCAGGAGACATTTAACAAGGAAATCGGCCCCAGCTTGTCAGTCCATGTCTTGAGAAAAACAGGGCAGTAGGGGAAACCATTCTGGGTGCAGAGAGACTCATGAGACAATCACATGTGAGCTTCATACGTTTCTTGCATCCTAGAAGGGACAAATCAGCTGTAGAAGGCATTTTTCTGGTAATATGAAGTATTTGAATAGGAACATTGTATTAGGTGATATTAGAACATCTTATTAGGTGCAATAATATGGTTTTATAGAAAAATGTCTTCATATTTTGTATGTTCCTTTGCTTTTAATTATTAACAATATATTGTACATCCTGTATATAGTGTCATTGATGGGTTCCTGGAAACTGCGACTTTAAGTGAAGTGATAGATAACGAAACCAGTTTCACCATAGGCTAATTGATATAAACAACAGTTAAGTTCCTGTGACATATTTCTGGTCACGAAAACATCGCCAAGCTTCTAAATAAAGACCTAAAATACTTATAATATTAAACTTTGAAATAAATGTGAGCTATACATACACTTAAGAAAGAAGGAGGAAAACGAGATGATTTAGTAGTGAATTTTTCTACTTCTGCTGAATTACTGGGATTTGACAGCTCTTCAGGGCTTTCCAGAGTGCCTCAGACACATATTACACTCTCAAGTCTTGACAGTGTAGTATGTTTTATTAGTTAATGATCTTCAAACGACTGAGGTTGTGTCTTCCTTTAGCAGATTGTTTAGCTAACACTAGTCACAGTGGTGGAGAGTGGACTAGTTGAGAATTAGTATTCTTTTTTTTTTTTTTTTTAAGATTTTATTTATTTATTTTTAGAGAGGGGAAGGGAGGGAGAAAGAAAGAAAGAGAGAAACATCAATGTGTGGTTGCCTCTCATGTGGCCCGCACTGGGGACCTGGCCTGCAACCCAGGCATGTGCCCTGACTGGGAATTGAACCTGTAACCCTTTGGTTCACAGCCTGAGCTCAATCCACTGAGTTACACCAGCCAGGGCAGAATTAGTATTCTTTAGCACATTTATATTAAGGTAATATTTTGGGAAAAGATTTGTAGTTTATGTATTGTCATTCAGTGTTCTAATAAAAGTACTTATTTGGGACTGAAACTTTTCTGCATTTAATCTTTATCAAAGGTCAGTGACTCATAGGGGCAATAAGTGTAGAACACATAAAGGTGTGATTTACAGTTGGGTTATTGGTTTGGTTCACATTATAGATACTTTATGAAGGAACAGTAGTAACAATAAAAATGCCAGATGTCATGTAACGTGGTGTTGTGAAAATAAGATGCTTGTATAACACATAATAAGTTAAAAACCTTTACAACTGTAACTTTTGTTTTTAAAATATGAATGAAGTATAGGATTTCTGTAAGTTCTAGGTCTCATACTTCCTTCTTGGGGGAAAGTTTAAGTAGTTGTTTCAGGTTATTTTGGATTTAGTTTTAAAACATGGATTTCCTTTTTTTTTTTTTAAGGGCATGATAGTTTTTTTTGAAAAAAATGTGCTGTACTGATCGTGGTGCTCAGCATGCATTTATTATGGCTGCTTTGTAGGATATTAATAATTTGGTATTTTTGTATGCTGAAATGCTTCAATAGGACCAAGCTATTGATATTTATAGAAATAAAGAGGTCTTTTCAAATGGAAATAAAGACCAGTTGTTTTGGAGTTCTACTCCACAGAATTCATTTAATTCCCTATGATTCATTGGCAGTATAGTGTAAAATAAAAAAAAGGAAATTCTTTCATAAATAAGCAACTTGAATTTATATGTTCTCGTATTTTGGTCTTCAGCTGTCTCCACTTTGGCCAAAGCATAATAATGGAAGGCTTCAGATAATTTCCATCCTGCTGTTCCTAAAATGTGAATATTATTTACCTGTGTTCTATTTATTACCTCTTCGCCTGCTCAGTTCGCATGTACTAATTGTTTTATTTCTAGTTTTGCTTTTCAAAATTATTGTTTTTCTATGAATTTTCAAGAGTTGTAAATATATATAGTAGTTATTTGTCATTAGCTGTATGATACCTGGTGAATAAGTGATTCAAGCCATTTTCTTTTGAATTGATTATATATATTTTAATATATCCCCCTATTATTAGATTATTTAGGTACTATTTTTCACATTACTGATATTTATAAGTTATTTATTCCTAAATGTTAGTGATAACATAGTCATAGGAAGAAGAAAAATTATTTCATCTGTAGAGTTTTGTAGGGCCCATATGTAGCTTAAAATACTTATTTCAGGAAAAGCTTTTCTTTAAATATAATGCTAAGTATTTATAACATAAACCACAAATTTGTTGATCGGTTAGTTTTTAAAAATTAAATATCACTTTACAAAGTGGCAGTGGTGGACAATAACTGACCAGCTCTATAAGCTGCTTTGAAAAAAATAAACATTTATTTTGACATATTTGCTTTGGCCTTTTAATAGATGAGAAATCCCCTAATGAAAAAATTTCACTGCCTTTAGACAATTTGAAGTGCGGATTTATTTCTCTTTTAATGATTAACTCTAAGTTCACAGTTTTGCACATCTTACACATAATTATGCAAATGAAGATTTTATCATAATCATGTTAATTTTTATTCTTTAGACAGAATTTTCTATTAAATATTTGCTTATTTGCAGGTATATTCGCTTACTTAAACTACCATGTCCCTCGAACAAGAAGAGAAATCTTGGAGACCCTGATCAAAGGCCTTCAGAGATTGGAGTACAGAGGATATGATTCTGCTGGTATTTCCTTTAAAAAAATATTATGGGTTTGCATGATTCTTGAATCAAAATAGAAAAGTTTTTGTATTAGGTGACTAGATTCTTTAGTAATGTTTGTTTTGTTTTGAGCAAATCTAAAATCTGAAGAATTTTTGTCTTGTAGAATGTTTAAAGGGTTTGTTTATGTAATTTCAACAGTATTATCATTTATGTAGAGTATTGCTTCTAATGGGTATCTACTTTTGTTAAGAATGTTATCGTATAAACATATAAATCATCTGGGGCATTTCCATGGTTAGTAGAACAAAGATCTCGAAGGCCTTATTCTTTTTTTTTTTTTAAGATTTTATTTATTTATTTTTAGACAGAAAGGAAGTGAGGGAGAAAGAGAGGGAGAGAAACATCAATGTGTGGTTGCCTCTCATGTGGCCCCAACTAGGGATCTGGCCCACAACCCAGGCATGTGCCCTGACTGGGAACAGAACTGGCGACCCTTTGGTTCACAGCCCGCGCTCAGTCCACTGAGCTACACCAGCCAGGCTCAAAGGCCTTATTCTATAAATTACCTTTTTTCTTTTCTATAAATTGAATTTTCTCTAGACATTCCAAGCTTCTAGCATATAAACTTGAGTCTTCTACCTTACATAATTACAAAGCAAATAAAAATGACTTTTTGTCAACTTTGTATTCTACTCTAGCTCCTTTCCTTAGCTGTATTGGGGGTCCCCAAGACCACCCTCAGATTTGATTATTTCCTGAAAGGATTCAGCATATAGTTGTACTAATGGCTCTGATTTGTTACATCAAAAGAATACAGAGCAAAATCAGCAAAGAGAAAAGGCACATGGGGTGAAGTTTGGAGGAAAGCAGGCATAAGCTTCTAAGGATTCTCTCCCAGTGGAGTCTCAATAGATGCTGTTACCTTTCCCAGCAAATTTAGACTACATGTGTGAAATATTGTCTACCAAGGAAGCTCGTTAGCAAGTGAGTGCCCAAGGCTTTCATTAGGGCTGGTCACGTAGACACCCTCTGTCTAAAATGTACCAAAATTGTAGATTCCCAGAAGAGTGGCAGACGTTCAGCATAAGCCACAAAATTGTACCAGCGGTTTAGGTGCAATGAGCTTTTCTTCATCAGTTAGGCTGGTGGGAGCCCTCCTGAAATCCAGGGTCTAACTTCGTGAGCAGGCATTTTTAAGGATACAGTGCAGGCCTGCTCTGTTAACTCTTCTGTACATTTAGCATTGCCAGCTGTAATGGGCATTTACTTTCCATGATGTTCCTCAGTTAATGGAAAGTCAATTTCTCAACCACTTTGTTCTTAAAATTCTCCCCTTCTTCCTTAGCTTCTCTGACAGCATGTCTCATTATCTTCCTTACATGCTGATTATTTCTTTCCTTTCTGCTTTGGGGGCTCCTCCCACTCTCTAATCAATTCTTTCTGTGTGCCTTTTATTACCAAGTCCTTTGGTTGAGCCTAGGAGGTGTCCCAGACTTCTCCCGCTTCCTCATGTTACATTCAGTCATTCCTACTCAATATCACCCATATCTGTCTTCATGCCCACTGTTTAATTCAGGCCCTTTCCTTTGTGCTTTGTTAAAGCTGTAACTTCTGAGCTGGTTTCTTCTTTCGGTTGCTCCAATCTATCCTCTTATACTGTTTTCAGAGATTTTTCTAAATGGTTTTGCCATGTGATTTCTCTACTTGAAACTACTCTGCTTTCCAGTAGTTTCAGAATAACTTTCAGATTCCTTAGGATCTTAGGTAGAATCTCCAGAGAGTATTCCCTGACATGCCCTCTTTATCCCAGTCGTGTGGTGGGTGGCCCATCTTCTGTTTCCCTACTGTGCTCCAGTTACAACCTGTAATACTTTTACTGTAACTTGAAACTGCACTGCATGCAATTATTTTTTTGTCTTCTCAATACACTATTAGAAATTTGTGGACAGAAACTGGGGTATTTTCATTTTTGTCTGTAGAAGCTATCCTGGTTCTTGATATATAATAGGTGTTTATTATATGTTGAATTGATAAGTAAATGAATTAATTAATTAGATGAAAAATATTTTAAAGTTTTTCCTTACACCATAAGTAATAGCCAGTTTTTAACCTTGCTCTTCTACCTTTTGATGATTCAGGTGTGGGAGTTGATGGAGGGAATGACAAAGATTGGGAAGCCAATGCCTGCAAGATCCAGCTCATTAAGAAGAAAGGGAAAGTGAAAGCACTGGACGAAGAAGTTCACAGTAATGTACTTAGTTTGATTTTGTCCCCCTGCCCCTTCTCTTCCTTCTCCCTTCCTCTTCAAATTATCTTTCTTCCCATATTTTTGGCCCCATTTAGTGATTCTTAAAGTTGAGGGTAGGGAATAAAAGTAGTTTTGTTATTATCTGTACTGGTTTTAAAATGTACCTGAGCTTCAAAAATGATTGTATTGATTAGGGGAGGAAGTTAGGTCGTCTGTGTTCAGAACAAGATCAGTATTCTAAAGTGAAGTAGCCACAATTTGTGAGGAAGGCCTTTCATAGGACAAAAGTAGGGAAGATGTGCTTGTTGATGGAATGATATAGTCCTTTTTTAAAAAAGTTTTATTGAATTTATTGTGGTGATATTGGTTAATAAACTTATGTAGGTTTCAGGTTAGATAGTCTTTTTATCTTTATTTTTGATAGATGTGCATGGGAGGCCAGAGAGGCAGGTTGTAGCCAGAGTCACCATCTTTGAATGTCAACATTGAAACATACCTCCTCCTTTCGTGTAGGAGTCAGGAAATAGTGGAGAAATAGGGGATTGCAGACATTGTCGGTGCATTCATAATTGATAAAGCACATTGAAGAGCAATCTGGCAATGTCTGTATGAGAGATGCCCATACCCTGTGACCAAGCACTTCCACTCTTGGGCATTTACTTGAAAGAAACACTATGGGCATGGAGCCATGATAAGAAATCATTGCAACAAAATTTAGAAACAACCTCTATGTTTACCAGTAAGGGAATGGGATAAGTTGTAATGATAGTGTTGACCATATATAGCTTTTGGAAGGAGTGCATTGCATCTGGTTCTGCATGTGGGGACCTGGAGAATTACTGGGAACCTAATGTTCAGTAGCATATGTAAGGTATAGGACCATTTAAAAAACAAAACAATATGTATTGACAAAAAAGATGAATGTCCTACAAGGTAAAAAGCTTTTATCATTTCAGTGTTTACAACATTGTTGTCATTAAATATTTGCTACCTCAAAAAACCCCATAAAGAATACTATAATTTATGGACACATATTAGCATAATAGAAGTTTGAAGGCACAATGGAGAAGGTTCTCCATCAACTTGAGAGTCCTCTGGGGAGAAATGGGAGGGGCAGGGTACAAAGGAGATATCAAGCACATCTTTTGCATTTTAGATCTTAACCAAGATCTAAAGCACAAATGGTTAGATGTTTACTTCTGTTAACTCTGGGTGTAGATATTTGGATGTTTGTGATGTTTATATTATTCCCAGTCAAAAAGGAAGGAAGACTTCTCAGAAAAGGCCTTTGGATTTGTCGAGTAAGAGATTATTGGTAGCTTCTGACTTTGATAATAGCTAACTTTTATTGATTGTTTTCTGTGTCCCAGGTGCTCTTGTAAGTGCTTCATGTGTTTTAACTCATTTATTCTTCATTGTAACCCATGAAGTAGGTAAAATTCTCGTCTTCATTTTGCAGATGAGGAAATTGACAGAGAAGTAGGTACTGTCTTTAGGTGGTATTGGCAGTAAAGGTCATGAAGTTTGGGGCAAGGCAGAGGGGGCTGCTGTTCTAAGGAGTGACAAAAATTAAAGATTTTTTACATTGTATATCTTAAAAAAGATGTTATGCACAAATGACTATATGTTAACATTTATTATCTCTGGATGTAGGCATTTGAGTTTTTATCATTGACAGGAAATTTAAATGTTTGAACTATTAAAATAAAAAAGAGAACAATGACATCTGAGAAAAAGGATGAGGAGGGCCAAACGCCTGGGGCATGAAGGTGGTGGGAAGATAGAAGATGTGAAGAAGGAAATTATTGAGGAATTACAACTCACATAGGTGGAGGCACAGGTAGGGAGGTAGCCTTTCGTAGGAGTCAGAGATAAAAGCTAAGCCAGACAGTTAGGAGGTGAGCGGAAAAAGCTGAGTAAAGTGGAAATTGAGGGAGGTAGAGTTGAGTCTTAAGGAGAACAGAAAAGATGTCTTGACTGTTGGGGAAATGAATGAGCTGTCAGCTTAATGAATAAGGAACATGGGTACATATTCCTTAACGACAATAGTGAAATAAACAGGTTTGGTAATTACCATGAACTTGACATGGATTCAATTTACAGATTCTTGTTAAAGACTCTTTCTCCAATGTTGCTTGCCATGGTGTGGAAGGAGATACTGCCTTAATTGTAGTTAGCCTAAAAAACTAGTCAGATGCTTTTATTGCTTGCATTAGTTTAACTTGTGATGAACAGTATTCTTTACTTTTCTGGAGGTCATTTATTAGGCCATCTTAATTATTCAGAACACAGGTAAGCTAGGGAAGAATACATTGATGATTGAATCTATTTATTGATGGAGCCATCCAATAAAGATTTTAGTATCTGCCCTATTTAGTTCTTAGTGCTTAGGGTTCAAAGACAATAAGATAAATTGCTGCTTTTGTAGAACTCAAATTCTCATGGAAGTCAGCTTGACAATGTCATAAATGTAATAGTGCTGCAGAGTTTACCATGGTGGCTTTAATCTTAGGCTCTGGAGTCAACCAGATTTGGGTTGAAATTTTGTCTCTACTTACTATTCACTATGACCTATGGCAGGCAGATTCTGTGATCTCTTTGAGCCTCAGTTTCTTTATCTGTACAATGGAGATAATAGTACACCTCCTCACAGAATATTGTGAGGATTCAATAACAAAATGAGTATTTATTGAGTACCTATTATGTACCAGCTATCATTCTAGGCACTGAGGACAAAACAGAACAAGGTAGGCAAAACTTGCTGCCATAATGGAACTTATTGTTTAATGAGACAGCCAGACAGCAAACAAATATGTAATGTTAGGTAGTGATTAGTATATGAAGAGAAAGTATAGTAGAGGTGACACTTCAGCAGAGGCCAAGTGGTTGTCTGAAAGAGGGAATTCTAGGCAGAGGGAACACTAAGTGCAAAGAACCTGTGTGGGCTTGGCCTTCATATGGATGCAAGTCAGTAGGGCTAGGGCATGGTAAGGGGGGAGAGTGGCAGGAGATGAAGCTAGAGAGGTGGCTGAGGGCTAGGTTATGTAGGATCTTAAGGACGATGGATTTTACTTTGTGTGTCATGTGAAGCCATTACAAAATTTTGCAGAGTGACATGATATAACTTCTGTTTTGAAAGGATCTCTTTGGTTGGTGTGCAAAACTATTACAGATTGTACAGTTGGAAGATTGGATACGGGGAAACCAGTTAGAATCCTATTGAAGTAGTTCAGGTGAAACATGATGGTGGCTTGGACAACAGTGATAAGGATAGAGTGGTGAAAAACCTTGAGAACCTAGCATGAAGTACTCAGTAAGTGTTATCTGGTATTTGTAAAAGGTGTGAGAGCTTTTAAAAGATTTTATTTATTTATTTTTAGAGAGAGGGGAAGGGAGTGGGAAAGAGAGGGAGAGAAACATCAATTGGTTACCTCTTGCAAATGCCCCAACTGGCAGCCAGCCTGCAACCCAAACATATGCCCTGACCAGGCATGGAACTGGCAACCCTTTGCTTTTTGGGATGATACTCACCAACTGAGTCACACAGGTCAGGGCGATGTGTTGAGAGCTTTGAGGACTAATTGGGGAGGGGAATGTGATGAGCATGGAAAGGTAAATTGGGAACAAATGTGCCATGAAAAGGTACTGGGGCTCTATCTTGAGAAAGTGGTTCTCTGCTTGTATGTTAGAATTTGACAATCTTTTTTGCAGATACCCCTAACTAGATTTAGGATGATTCATATGAGGGGGACCCCCCAAAACCTGGAATTTATTTATTAAAAGTATTGTATTCTTACAAGTTTAAACTTTAATCACCTTCACAGTTCTCTCCATTTGATGCAATACACCTCTCAAGATGTTTTTTTCACTGCTGAAAACAGGTTTTGAACTTGATTTTGATGCCTTTTAGTGCTTCTGCAATTTTTTGTTTTGTCCCTTCCACATTGGCAAAACATTTCCCTTTGAGGACTTTTTTTCATCCAGGGAAACAAAAAAAAATTCCCTCGGGGTGAGGTCCTGTGAATAGGGAGGGTGGGACACAGGGGTCATGACATATTTGGTCGAAACCTGCTGAATACTCAGAGTGGTGTGGGCAGGTGCATTATCATGAAATGGGCAAACACACTGAAAGTCTTCAAAAAAAATTCACTGAAGCTGAACACAGCCTCTCACAACAATACCAGCTGGTACACTGATACAGATGTGTTCCTAGAACACTCACCTATCAGGGGAAGCCTGTGCTATAAGAGGCCTGTCCTTCAGAAGATAATTCCAGTTTTCTTTGGGTCCCCCTTGTATATTCAAACCACTTTTTATTTTTATTTATTTTTTTCAAAGATTTTACTTACTTATTTTTAGAGAGAAGGAAAGGGGGCGGGGAGAAAGAGAGGGAGAGAAACATCGATGTGTGAAAGAAATATTGATTGGTTGCCTCTTGCACACCCCCAACCTGGAACCTGGCCTGCAGCCCTGGCATTTTCCCTGACTGGGTATCGAACCGGTGACCTTTTGGTTTGCAGAACGATGCCCACTCCACTGAGTTACACCAGTCAGGGCCCAATCCACTTTTTAAAGCAATGGAAGTCTGTTCAAGGATTTTAAGTCTTATTTCTTGATCAGATTTGTATTTTGGAATGACCTCTGATTAGCCAGCATAAAAACCACAAAGACTGTGCTAAAGTGCATGAACTTTCCTATTTAGACTTCTGAGCAGTTTGTTCTTAATTTAGACCTAATTCTGGTAAGTTTTGTTGTCTGATAAGTTTTATCTTAGCTAAATGAATTCTGTATTTAGGAAATTAGAAGAGGGGCATTACTAGTAAATAACTGGAACTGTCCATTTTTTTCCCCCTGGAAGAAGCAAGAAGAGATAGCTCATAGGTGAAAGGAATTAGAATAGCTGATTTCACGATGAAGTAGCATTGGTTTATAACCCCATATTTTAATAGTGTTGTTCTGTCCACAAGGACCTATTCTGTGATTGTGGAAGCTCTTCATGGTTGCAGTTTATATTGTGAGTATGTTTGGGGAACCAAAGAAATGATGGTCATAAGGTTGTGTGACTTTGAGAAAATGAATTTATTTTATACATGTCTAGTTAAAACAATACTGATTTGTATCAACGCAAGGATTAAATATAGATTTTAAAAATCACATTAACTCTTTTTGTACTTAACTCTTAACTGTGAAAATTTTAAAGCCTCCAGAACACTTGAAAGAATACTACATTAAGCACCCATATATTTCATCCAGCTTTACCAATAGTTAACCTTGTCATATTGGTTTGATCTCTTTGCATGCGTTTTTTTGATTGTTGTTGAAACCATTTGCCCTAAATATTTCATCTGCATTCTGCTTTAACTCCTCTAAATCTTTTAATTACTATTTTGAGTATGCCTGATCTTTAGTTTTAATACTGGTATATTCCAGTTGAGCAGCACTGTAATAATTATATTTAAATGTAGCATTATCTCTACTGTGTAATTTAATATTGGAATTTTTCATTTACTTTCCAGAACAACAGGATATGGACTTGGATATCGAATTTGATGTACACCTTGGAATAGCTCACACCCGTTGGGCAACACATGGCGAACCCAGTCCTGTCAATAGCCACCCCCAGCGCTCTGATAAAAATAATGGTATGGATGTTGTATATGCTTTGGAATGATTGCAGAGGGCCAATAATGGGAAAAGAATAGAAGCTCTTATGTTTTCATTATTCTGGAAAATTTCAAACATATTCATATATATAGAGTATACACAACCTGATGTATTCATCACCCAGACTCAACATTTATCAAACATGATAGTTATGTTTATCTATACCTCCCACCCAGATTATTTTGGAAGCTAAGAGATATCATATAGATAGCTATATCACAGATAGCTAGCTATTATAGCATTTAATTTGTAAATATTTAAGTGTTGTATCTCTGAAAGGTAAGGACTTAATATGTTGCTGTGTCTCTTTAGAAACTTCACCCTTTCTCTCCTTTTTCCTTGCAGTTTTCTCTGTTGTTTGTCATATAGAGGTTTTTACAGTCTAGATCATGTTCATTGCATGCATCTCATGGATCATTTAATGTGCTTTTCAGTCTGTTCTATTTATTACAAATTGTATAGTGTTCGTTTACAACTGGGGGTATACAATTGTTAAATAATAACCTTTGAGGTTGTAAGTTTTCCTTTTTTTTAAAATAAATATTTTATTTATTTATTTTTAGACAGAAGGGAATGAAGGGAGAAAGAGATGGGGAGAAACATCAATGTGTGGTTGCATCTCACGTGGCCCCCCTGCGGTCCTGGCCTGCAACCTAGGCATGTGCCCTGACTGGGAATCGAACCGGCAACCCTTTGCTTCACAGCCCGCACTCAGTCCTTTGAGCTACACCAGCTAGGGCAGTTTTCCTTTTTTTAAAGTTAGAAACTTGGGGGGAGTGGAGGGAAATTAGGAGTCTCTTTATTTTTTTTTAAGATTTTACTTACTGGGTTTTTAGAGAACAGGGAAGGGAGGGAGAAAGAGAGGGAGAGAAACATCTGTATGTGAGAGAAACATCAATCAGTTGCCTCTTACACACATCCCAGCTGGGGACCAGGCCCGCAATCCAGGCATGTGTCCAGACTGGGAATTGAACTGGCAACCTTTCCCTTTGTGGGAGGATGCCCAACCAACTGAGCCAACCAGGGTGAGCTTGAAAGTTTTTCTGAAATAAAGGGTTTATTGAGCGATATGCTGGCAGAAAAAGGACCAGGTTTTGGGACATACAGTTTAAACTGCCAGCAGCAGGGCTAGTTGGGAAGACAAATATGTCTGCCATCCTGGGATTGACTGGCTCTTTTATACAATGAGTTTGGAGAAGAAAGCTGTAAGTTGTTTTGAAAGAATTTACATTGGCTATAGATAAGGGCCGGGGGTAGGAATAGGTGAAGTGGGCTAGTTCTGGGATAGGTATAATAGTAAGGGAGAAGCATTTGTTGCTTTTGGATTGGTTCTGGGTAATACCCTGGGAGGTTCATGCCTAAGCAGGATGTGGTGATGTCTGGTAGTTAATTGGCTGTTCTTTTTAGATAAGAGCAGAAACAGTAGCCTAGAAGTTGATTCAAAGTAATGAGCAGTCTTTTGTTGATTTCTTCCCTTGTCTCTGTTAACAGATTAACTCATCCTTCCTCTTCCCACCCTCTGGCCTGCTGTAATTTAATTTAGGACATCTCAGAATTTTTTTTCTTGTCATAATCTTGGATGTTTTTCTTTGTGTTCTAAATAGTCATGATGATCTTTGCCAAGATTAATTATTTCTTTAGGGGTTTCAAACTGGTGATAGTCTAATACAGTACTTTCATTCTTTCTTCATTTATTATTTCAAATACTTTTATCAAGAGAAACTTCTCCATATCAACTGCTTGGTTACCCTGAGGTACAGAGTATGTAGGAAAGGAAGGATTTATGCTTGATTTTTTCCCCTTTTATCTGCTATTTTTCAGAAATGAAGTAGTTCACATGTTCTAAAATGAGCAGTGAGTTCCTTTTAAAATTATAAATGCATGGATTTAAAATATCTCATTTGTTTCAAAACACTGTGAAATTTAAAAGTATAAACTCATGGGTTTGAAATATTTCATTTGTTTCAAAACACTGAAGTAATTATTTCTATAATTTTTATCTTGATAAACAAAAATGTTTGGCCATTTGCAACTTATTCAGATTGGCTTCTGAATCCTTTTGATATGACCCAGTAGGTTCAATAGTCTTTGTTATTTTCTGGTAGGCCAAGATGTTCCATATTCCTCTACTCCTACTCCAGAGCTGGAATCAACCATTTCCCTAAGGAGCCCTAGTTCCATTTAGTGGAAATGATACTTAAAGACTGTAAGCCAAGTCCTAGAAGTGTTCGTCAGTTTAGGCCTTTTCAGAGGGCAGAGCTAGGGGATATATGTATCACTGTGAGTGCACTTGCATTTGTATAAATTTAAAGTAAAACAACATAATTTTACACTAACACTTCTGATTCAATTCAAAGCTGTAAGGTTTTTACTTTACCTCATTAATCTATGTATTTTCTTTCAATCACACCTAAAACATAGTTCTTCACAATAGTAGAATACTTATTTATCTGTTATATGATATACATTAAACAGAATCACAATACCCACACTACCATAAGAATATGTTTACTGTTGCTTGTTAATTTTTCGTCCTTAGAGTGTATCTCTTCAGGGATGTATAATCAAATTACTGTGTTTCAGAATCACTCAGAATATCCTTCTATCTGTGGTTGTGCTACCAACTGATACAGCATTTTGTTAATATGTTTTATTTTATTTTGAATTTTAGGGACTGATTTTCTTTAAAAATCAATTCTATTTAAAAAGAAAATATTTGCATATTTCTGAGGTCACACCTATAAAAAAGGCATGTTAAAATAAGTCTAGCGTCTGTCTTATTTTCTTATTCTGTCTTCTCTGGAGATAACCATGTAGCAGTTGTTTTTTTAGAGTCTGTTCTTTTGTTTTTAAAAATAAGCAAATATATACAAAAGTATATGTATATGTATATATATCCCTTTTGAGATAAGATTTTACAATTTGAGAAAAAATATTGAATCGGATTAATGCTGACAACCTCTCAAACATTTAATTCTGACAAGGCATTTATAAAAGATTATTGGGACTCCGGCCAAGATGGAGGCATAGGTAGACACACTGTGCCTCTTCACACAACCAAAAGAAGGACAACAACAAATTAAAAAATAAAAAGCAACCAGAACTGACAGAAAATCAAACTGTATGGAAGTCCGACAACCAGGGAGTTAAAGAAGAAACATTCATCCAGACCGGTAGGAGGGGTGGAGACAGGCAGCGGGCAGAGAGGACTCGTGGCAAGGTGTCGGCTGGCAGACCTGGTGAGGCAGCAGCAGATTGCAGACTGGGCAGCCCCACATTCGTGTGCAGATAAACCAGGAGGAACAACTGGGGAGTAAGACAGATTGTGTAACCCAGAGTTCCAGCGTGGGGAAATAAAGCCTCAAACCTCTGATTGAAAACACCAGTGGGGGTTGAGGCGGCAGCGGGAGAAACTCCCAGCCTCACAGGAGAGTTCGTTGGAGAGACCTGTAGGGTCCTAGAACACACACAAACCCACCCACCCGGGAATTAGCACCAGAAGGACCCAATTTGATTGTGGGTAGTGGGGGAATTGACTGAAAACTGGCAGAGAGCTGAGCAAGCAGCACTGTACCCTCTCAGACCCCTCCCCCACATATAGCATCACAACGCAGTGAAATGGGTTGTCCCACCCTGATGAACACCTAAGGCTCCACCCTTTACAGGCACGCTGATAAAAAAAAGGCCCAAATGAAAAAACAGATCAAAGCTCCAGAAAAAATACAACTAAGTGACGAAGAAATAGCCACCCTATCTCTGCACAGTTCAAAAAACTGGTAATCAGGATGCTTACAAAATTAGTTGAATATGGTCACAAATTAGAGGAAAATTGAAGGCTATGCTAAGTGAAATAAAGGAAAATGTACATGGAACCAACAGTGATGGGAAGGAAAGCGGAACTCAAATCAACAGTGTGGACCAGAAGGAAGAAAGAAACATTCAACCAGAACAGAATGAAGAAACAAGAATTAAAAAAAATGAGGAGAGGCTTAGGAACCTCCGAGACATCTTTAAACATTCCAACACCCAAATCATAGGGGTGCCAGAAGGAGAAGAGGAAGAGCAAGAAATGGAAAACTTATTTGAAAACATAATGTAGGAGAACTTCCCTAATCTGGCTAAGGAAATAGACTTCCAGGAAGTCCAGGAAGCTCAGAGAGTCCCAAACAAGTGGGACCTAAGGAGGAACACACCAAGGTACATCATAATTACATTACCCAAGATTAAAGATAAGAAGAGAATCTTAACAGCAGCAAGAGAAAAGGAGAGCATTACCTACAAAGGAGTGCCCATAAGACTGTCAGCTGATTTCTCAAAAGAAACTTTGCAGACAAGAAGGGGCTAGAAAGAAGTATTTGAAGTCATGAGAGGCAAGGACCTACACCCAAGACTACTTTAGCCAACAAAGCTATCATTTAGAACGGAAGGGCAGATAAGGTAGCTCCCAGATAAGGTCAAGTTAGAGGAGTTCATCATCACCAAGCCCTTATTATATGAAATGTTAAAGGGACTTACCTAAGAAAAGGAAGATAAAAAATATGAACAGTAAAATGACAACAAACTCACTGATATTAACAACCAAACCTAAAACAAAAACAAACTAAGCAAACAACTAGAACAGGATCAGAATCACAGAAATGGAGATCACATGGAGGGTTATCAGTGGGGGAGTGCGAGGGGGGTAGAGGGAGAAAAGGTACAGAGAATAAGAAGCATAAATGGTAGGTAGAAAATAGGGGGAGGTTAAGAATAGTATAGGAAATGGAGAAGCCAAAGAACTTATATGTATGACGCATGGGCATGAACTAAAGCGGGGGAATGTGGGTGGGAGGGGGATTGCAGGGTGGAGGGGAATAAAGGGAAAATGGGACAACTGTAATAGTATAATCAATAAAATATATTTAAAAAATATTCCTAAAAACATACCTAGATTATATTTTATCAATTTGCTTTAATTAAGTCTTTATGTCACCTATGAGCTGTTTAAGATTCTCTGGTTTTTGCATTAAAAATTTTTTTTAGTTCTTTTTTTTATAGTGGTATTTTGGGGTAACATCTTTTTTCCCTTAAAAATCTAGTGAAAATGCTTATTATTTGGTTTGTAATGCATTCAATCTAAGCTCATTTAACAGTAGGTCAAAATGTTAGCTTGTTAAGTATTTTTAAAACATTTTTATAATTTAATATAAAATCTAATTTAGTGGTAATTTCCCTCTTGACTATATAAACTTTAAATAATAAATTCCTATCAGTAGTCTTTAAGTACACTGTCAGTAGCTATAAATAATAATGTCTACTCTTTTTTTTTTTTAAGATTTTATTTATTTATTTTTAGACAGAAGGGAAGGGATGGAGAAAGAGAGGGGGAGAAACATCAATGTGTGGTTGCCTCTCATGTGGCCCCTGAGTGGCCACCACTGGGGACCTGGCCTGCAACCCAGGCATGTGCCCTGACTGGGAATCGAACCAGCGACCCTTTGGTTTGCAGCCCACGCTCAATCCACTGAGCTACACCAGCCAGGGCTAATGTCTACTGTTGATTATCCATTCTTACATATTTCTAAGTTATTTAATAAAAAATGATAAAAATATCCTACTTTCATATGTATTTGACCTTGGAATTCTGTTTTAATATTTATCAGTCTAGGACTTATCTCGACCTCAGAAAAATAAATTTAATAGAACTGAATAATGTCTGGTTTTCTTTTTAACTTATTTAACTTTAATTCTTAAACTCATTTGGTGTAAATCATATAATTATATTAGTTTGAAAGGCTTCTCTTTAAATTTAGGAGCGTTTTATGCATAAGAATGAATGAACAGCGAACTGAGAATAATAGTTATCTAGTTCAGCCCTCTCTATTTGCAGATGAGGACGTAAGCCCTGAGAACTTGCTTCTTTCACACGGTGACGTTGGGGGGTGGTAGTTTAGCTACAACTGAAATGGATGACCCAGACCCCAGTGTATTGTATGTCCTCACCTTGCGTGCTTCCACTAAGCCGCGTAAACTGCGCTGCTGATCTCCCTGAGGGTAATCTGGTAACGAAAAGTAGAAAATACTCAATTACTCCTTGAAGTATTACATGTGATGCATTTTTTGACTTGAGAAAAAACTATTAACAGTAAAGTCTATTTATAATGTTTACTAGACTTATAATTTTTGGTTACTAATATCTTTCTCTCTTTTAGAATTTATTGTTATTCACAATGGAATCATCACCAACTACAAAGACTTGAAAAAGTTTTTGGTAAGTAGAATGACCTAAAAAGACACAGTCTTTGACGATACTCCTAGTGAGAACAGTGAGGTTGTTTGTTGAGATTTACAATAAGTAGTATTTAGGTGTGACCCAGTAATTCCTAAGACAGTTACAAGGATATGATGGCTTATTGGACTTTTCTTTGTTGACAGTGGAACATTTTTGTTTCTTACATGAAAAGGAAATAATTATTTGGCTTTGTTATGAATGGCTCAGAAGGTCAAATAAAATTGGAATTTTGGGGGTATGTTTTTTGCATTGCGAGAGACCTTGTTTATAATTTTTTGTAATATTTTGCATTGTTTGTAATTTTTAAAAGATTCTAGGATATGTAAGAAGACTCAGGACAGATTAAATGAAGGTTCTGTGCCCTCTCTAGCTATGTACTGTGTAGTAATGATCATGATAATGACCTTCACGGTGCTTCCTCGGGTCTGTCCAAGTGAACTTTCTGTAGTGATGGAACTCTTCCGTATCTGTACTGCACAGTATAGCAGCCACTGTCCACATGAGGCTATTGAGCTAGTATGACTGAGGAACTAAGTTGGAAATGATTTCACTTTAGTCAATTTAAATATAAATAGCTGGATATATCTAATGACTTCTGTATTGGATAATAAAATATTGTTAAATAAAGAATTACAGTGGTACCTCAGTACTTGTTGTTAATTCATTCTGGAACTTGTGATGAATGCTGATGAAGCATTTTCTCTTGCTTGGTGGCATGATTCGTACAAACTCTAGCAAGTGCATCAAGTCCTGAGCAAGCACTGAGTGCTAAAACACGTTTTCTCATCAAAATGCGATGAGTAAAGGCTTTGACAAGTTCTGAAGCCATCGAGTACTGAGGTATGACTGTATATTCATTATGGAATTAGTGTTTGATACTAAATATTTCATTATATTTTAATCATTTAAAAGTTATTTAATTCATATATGGCATATATAGATTTATGTAATTATAAGTATATATTTAGTTACACAGAATACTTCACTCTTTTGGATTCACTGTAGTTAGATGGTAACCTTAATTTTCAACAGTGGGTAGTAGGGTATGGTGGTCAAAAAAATATTAAAAATTGGTTAGTGAGATTTTTGGGGGGAAAATTCTGTAGAAAAGATTTAGATATGATGAATACTTCCTTAAATGTGTCGTTTTCTTCTTTCTAATTACAGGAAAGCAAAGGCTATGACTTTGAGTCTGAAACAGACACAGAGACCATTGCCAAGCTTGTTAAGTACATGTACGACAATCGGGAAAGTCAGGATACCAGTTTTACTACCTTGGTGGAGAGAGTTATCCAACAATTGGTATTAAACCACACTTTTAAACAAAATTTTATTTTTCAGTTACCCTTCACACTCATTATTATTTTGTATTAGTTCCAGGTGTACAGCATAGTGGTTAGACAAATATACTTTACAAAGTGATCCCCCCAATATTTTCGGTACTCACCTGACACCATACATAGTTATTACAGTATTACCGATTATATTCCATATACTGTACTTCACATCTCTGGGACTGTTTTGTGACTACCAATTTGTACCTAATCCCTTTACCTCTTTCACCCAGCCCCCCAACCTCCCTTCCCACTGGTAACCATCAGTCTTTAAATCACACTTTTAAAGATAATTATTGCCAACATTAATCACAATAAACCCTTAAAATCAAGTTTGAAGAGCAGGAACTGTGCTAATTTAAAAATATTTTGGCTTTTATTTCCCATATGTATAACTTTTCAACTTGAATAATTTTGAGAGATTGTTGTTTGACTGATTACCCCTCCTTTCCCACATGCACTTAACATTCTTCTTTCATTGTAGCTTAGTATCATGGAAATTAAAAGTAATCTAAAATCAGTTTGTCCAGAAAACTGTGCATGCACACACACAAACCCATACATACCACACACAACATACATGCAATACACACACTTGGGGATTCATCACTTTCTTACTTCCTGCTCTCTCCGTTGTTCTTCCCACTCAATAACTTAGCAAGGTTAGCTTTTAGGATAATGTCCGCATGTTTCTGAGTCAGTGTAGTTCACTCCTTATTTTTCCTTGTGGGGACTTTTACTTGGCTCTGTGCTTCTATAGAAAAGTATTTCCCAGCCCAAGAGAAAAGTGGTGGTTCCTTCCCTCTCCTATCTCATGATCCTTCTTTAGTCATTCTTGATTTCTTTAGAGCCTGTCCCTGGGGAGGTTGGGTAGAGGGGTTGGTATGGTGTGCATGTTAATAATGTGGTTGTATATATTTATCTCTAATATCAAGGTCAAAGAGTGTAAGTTAACAGTGGTATAAATGACCCAGAGAATGGGTTTTGGATATTGAACTTGGGACCTTTCCTAGTTCTTTCCTTTCTTTACTAATGTATAGTATGGGAGATAGGACGTACTTATTGAGAAGTGTTGGTAGTATATACAAAGGTGACTTTTAAAATGGTCTGTTTTGGCACTGTTATCTATTGAGCCTATTTCAAAAGTAGGCTTGGTAAAAAAAATGGGTCTTGGATACATCAGAGCTCATGAGGAATTGTCTCCCTAAAATTAGAATTAAAAAAAAAATTGATTTGAGAGGGGGAGAAAGAAACATTGATTTGTTGTTCTACTTATTTATGCATTCATTGATTGACTCTTATATGTGTCCTGACCGGAGATTGAACCTGCTACCTTGGTATATTGGGGCAGCGCTCTGACTAACAGCTGTCTGGCTAGGGCCTAATGTTTAGACTAGTTTATAAATTAGTGCAAAAGAGCATTTGTGTAAGAAAAAATTTCATACTGTGTAAAGCCAGTATGTTTTAGACATTTCACATTTGATAATTGATTATCATATGTATTGCTAATCCATTTTTTTCCTTTTGTAGGAAGGTGCTTTTGCACTTGTATTTAAAAGTGTTCATTTTCCTGGCCAAGCTGTTGGCACAAGGTATATATAAATTTAATAATGCCTAATAATTATATGTATTTTGAAACTTTTCAATTGTAAGTTTATTTTCTGTGCAGTATAAATGACCCTTCACTATAAAGGCCTCTGTAGCAACCACACTGCTATTGTAGTGTGAAAGCCACCACAGAAAATACGTAAAGGAATGGGCGTGTCTGTGTTCCAGTGAAAATAGACCAGCCTGCCACGTAGGCCATAGTTTGCCTGCCTCTGTTATTGAATATTTTCTTAAAGTTTTGTTTATACTGTTAAAAGTTATATCTGAAGTTATTATATCTGAAGTTGCTGTATTTGTTATATCTGAAGTTGAGCTTGGAGAGAGAATTGAAACTTGAAGAGTGTTCTGTCATCACATTTAATTTTTATATCATTAATGTGTTATTTATAAAAATGGTTTTAATTCTGTGGAATTTTGTGATAACAGACGCGGTAGCCCTCTGCTGATTGGTGTACGAAGTGAACATAAACTCTCTACTGACCACATTCCAATACTTTACAGAACAGGTAAAAACTGTTCCTGCATCTTGCCATGGGGATCATGTGTAAATTGAATGTAGTAGCTGTAAAGAATGTTTTCCTTAAATTGAAATAAATGCTTCTTTGGTCAGGTCTACTCATACATAGTTCTGTCTAGACATGAAAAGGATTTGTTTTGTGATTTCTCTGACGAATAGAATTTTTTTTCTGTTGTATATCCATAGCTAGGACTCAGATTGGATCAAAATTCACACGGTGGGGATCACAGGGAGAAAGAGGTGGGAAATGCACTCTGCATGGATGGGGAGGAATCTTATCCTCTTTTATTCATTCTTTACTAATTCTTTGTTCTTGGAGTGAATGAATGTGCTGGGCCTCTAAAATTGTGCTTATTTTATGGAGAAACATATTTTGATATTTTTCTAATATGCAAAGCATATTTTGTCTGTCTGCTTTTGGCATTTAGAAGACTGCTTTCTGTAATTCGTTTCTCTATAGTCTCTTAGATTTGAAAAAATAGTTTTTTTTCCTTTGTTTTAAGTTGAAATCATGTGGGGTACATAATTATAAGTAAAATTCAAGATGAAGAAAACAGCATTATGTGCTAGGCTATTATAGATTAGACTTGGTAGTTTGAATGATTCAGCCTAATTTTTAACTGACAGTTGGCTTTAATGGTTTTTATTTATGCATGACATTTTACTTTTTAGATTTACATTCAGTATCTTGATTGGCTTTGTATTTGGAATTATTCTTTTTTAAATTTATGTTTGAATTTTTTATAGGACTTTCAGCTATACAAACTCTGGATCATTTTATTGATATAATTACACAAAAGATACGCTCTTTCCATTTACTTACTAAAAGTAGATTCAGGAAAGTAGAACCCATATTTTTAATGTATAATTCTTTGTTTCTTGAAAGCTATTTAGCAAAGTACTCTGAACCTATTCATCTTTGGATAGTGACTGCTTGCACTATTTTATCTGTATCAGAAAGTTATTTCCTTAAATAACCTTCGGTTCTGAGATACTGCAATTTCTTATCTTCCTCATCCCCTTCCCTCCCTTTTCAGAAGAAAAACGAGGCTACAGGTGAGAGTACAGAATTTGGATCCAGAGTTTCAGATTTCTGTTAATAATTATGCTGTGTATACATTACCTACATGTTACCTTGTACATTGTTTTAAGCTGCTTTTATTTATTTTTTGCTTTTAGAAGCAATAAAAAACATTGGCTAAGGTCTTAAGAAAGTTGGAGGAAAAATTTATCTCTAGATAGATCTTTCTGAGATCAGGTTTGTGTTTTAGTAGCTCTTACTAGCTCCTAGTAGGTAGACAATGTGCAGCTCAACAGAGTTTAATTTAAAAAGTTTGACCTGTTATTGAAGAGGCTGCATAAAGGGGAGAACCCTGAACCCTGAACCCTGAACCCTTCAGGCCTTTACTGTTTTTTCCAGGTGACCAAATAAAGTGGGATAGTGATAATTATATTCCACTTAAATCAGATAAGATAATAGAAAGACATTTTATAGCTTTTAAGAGTTATATAGATGTCAGGTAATACTGTTCTTTTCATTTAAATTGGCAGTGATACCTCAGCTTCTTCTAAATATTGTGATTAAATATACCTTGTTGCTTGAAGAACGAAATAACCAATATTTGGAGAAAGAATATACTGAAACTCGACCCCATTAGTGCACTTTATTACCAAAGCTGGTTGTGTTTATTTGAAAAATGTAGATGCTGGGCTATCTTTTTACCTATTTTTCATTCACTTTTTTACATACAATAAAGTTCACTCTTTTTCATGTAAAATTTCCTGAGTTTTGTCAAATGCAGACAGTTGTGCAGCCACTACCACAGTCAAGGTGTGGAAAAATTTCATCCCCTGAGAAGTTCCTTCCAGCTCCCGCTTTGTAGTCAACCCTTGTCCCCATGCTCAGCTCCTGGCAAACACTGATCTGTTCTTTCTAAAGTGTTACCTTTTCTAGGATGTTACCTAATATTTATTTTTTTAAAGTGTGGTATTTTTTCTGCTGTTGAATTTGAATGGGAAGAGCTGTTTTGTTTTCATGACTAAACTACACCAAATAATCATAGATTGTCAAGAACTTTGCATGTATGTTTCTAAGGATAATTATTTCCAAGTCTTTATAGATACGCATTTTAGAGGATTAACACAGTATAAGTTTTCACAAGTATATTTATGATATTCTCTGGCCATTATGTTCATAGATTATAAGGTCCACTATGACCTGATCTTGGAGATGGTGCTCTTTTGTCTCTATGACATTTATAATAAGGTTTTCAACTAATAGAGTTTAAAAAAATTGGCTAATCTGTTAAATTTCAGTATGTGTTCCAGTTTTTTTTGTTTAATAGTTTGCTTTCCAGTTTTGACTTTAATTGTGAATGAACAAAAAGGAAAAACATATCTTCATCAGTGACTTGATGAATTAAGTAGAAATGCCAGAATTCTAAGTGGTAGAATTAAGAAGATATTGTTATGCAAGAGGACCATACTTTGTGTCAACTTAAAAGAAATATTAAGAAACTCAATTTTAAGACAGAAGAGATTCTGGGTTTATATTATAATATTTTCATTCTGTATTAGTTGGTGCCACATATGATATATCATGGTAGAGAGTTGTAAGTATCTTTGTTTTGTTTTTAAATTACAGTTAGTGACTTGGGGTGGTGAACACACAACACAGTGTACAGATGTTGTGTTGCACAGCTGTGCACCTGAAACCTGTATAATTTTGTTAACAAGTTTCACCCCAATAAAATGATTAAAAAGGAAAAAAAAGTACAGTTAGTGGAGACTATATCTTGATTGTTAGGCTTATTTACTATTAAAATCTAGAGAAATTTTGTTATGAGCTGGTAAAAATTACTATCTACTAGTCTTCATTTTATTTTTCAGTATACAATTTTGATATTTTAAATGTAATTGTATAATGAGTTTAGGTATACAAACTTATATGTATTAATTCCATTAAGATTAGACTATATGTACATTTTATTAAAAAAGAGTAACGTTAGCCCTGGCTGGTGTAGCTCAGTGGATTGAGCACGGGCTGGGAACCAGAGGGTCCCGGTTTGATTCCCCGTCAGGGCACATGCCTGGGTTGCAGGCCAGGTCCCCATGAGGGCCATGTGAGAGGCAACCATACTTTGCTGTTTCTCTCCCTCTCTGTCTCCCTCCCCTCCCCTCTCTCTAAAAATAAATAAAAATAAAATCTTAAAAAAAAAAAAAAAGTAACATTAACGAATTAATTTGCCTTTTACCTGGACAAAATATTAAATATATTTATAATGTAGCACTGTTATCTGCCACGCTCCCTTTGATAGTTGCTATTTGACTCTACACTTTTTGTCTGTTGTTCTTGTTGGCTTATTGCATGGAAATCAGGTGATCTACCCTTTTTTTTAGCATTTAAAGGTTGCGGAAATTATTTTGTGTTGCTATGGTATTTTTTGATTTTATGTAAAATTATGTATATTTATATAATGGCCATGGTTTTCTCCGTGTTTGCCCACTCTGTAAACTCTGTGCTCTAGGCAAAGATAAGAAAGGAAGCTGCAATCTCTCTCGTGTGGACAGCACAACTTGCCTTTTCCCTGTTGAAGAAAAAGCAGTGGAGTATTACTTTGCTTCTGACGCAAGGTGAGCTTCCTTAGTTGATTCAAAGAGAATTTTTAGTAAAACTTGTCAGGCTGCAGGAAACCAAGAAGTCATTCTGTATAATTCTGGTCATACTATATAGGAGAACTTTGTTCATTAAGGAAGTGAAGGTGACCTTTTTCTGGAGATGGGGTTCTAAGAACACCTTTTCTGTCAATTCAAAGCATGTAGGCCATTTTACAAAGAGCAGATAATAGTAGTTGAGTCTTGTTATAGTGTATTTACTCTGAGCTCTTGCATTTTTTTCCCTTTCCTTTTAGGAGCTTTATCCTCATTTTAGAGGGAGGAGAAATTAGTTTGGAGATTTGAATGAATAGTTTAGTATCCCACCAATTATAGTATAGTTGCTAAACCATTGTTCTTTTCAAATAATGTGGACACTCATTTTTTCAATTCAGAAGTAATTGGCAGCATAATCACTTTTACAAAGGAAATAGTACTAGACTGGGAGGTTTTGAGAGAAAATGCAGTGGGATGCTTAGATGCATTTATAAATGAATACTAATAATAATGGGGATAAAATGGAATCATTCAAATTGCTAACAAGTATTTGAGTCATTCAATGGGCCTGAAAGTGAGAGGATCTGAAAGTGAAAAAATGATGCTGTTTTAGGACTGCAGGGAGTGTTTTATCTCAGTGGGAAACAAACTTCTGTGTGTTCTAATTTTTACGGGTGTCTAGTTATTGCTAAGATGTGTCATTGCTGTCAGTAAGTAGGTTTGTTACAGAGCTGACAGTTATGGCTTAAATAAACTGGAAGTTGCAGAAACATCTTAGCTTTTTTTCATTCACTCATACATTTTCATATTGAACACTAGCAAAGCAGGTCCTAGGCTTAGGAGCTAACGGTGAGTAAAAAGAAAATTTCATGTCATTAAAGACATCTTTCTTAATGGAGGAGACAAATTTTAATCAATTGTCATGCAAGTGTAGAATTTCCGCTGTGACGAGAGCTACAGAGTGATTATTAAAGCATGACTTACCCTCCTGTGGATAATTTCTTTAAGGGAATGATGCTTGATATGAGAGTTTAGGAGATATTAGGAGTTAATTAGGGGAAGAGGTTGAGGAAAGAACATTGATTCTCTGCAGATTGAACAGCCTGTGAGAGTTTGGGATGGGTGGGGGCGTGGCTGGAATAGAGAGAGGAAGTTTGGTGGGAGTGAGGCTAGAGGAGGAGGTGGGGGTAATGGTTGTGTGTTTGGTTGTTTTCCTAAGAGCCAATGGGAGGCCTTCACATGGGTTGCTGGGTGAGGAGATATCCTGATTAGAGTTGCTTTTTGATATACATTTTGGCAGAAATGGAGGATGGATGGAGGGAGATTAGAGGGAATGTGGGTGGACAAGTTGGGAGGTTTCCGTGGCAGTTTAGCAAAAAGCTAATGATAGCTTGAACTGGTTTGTGAGGGTGGACATTGAAGCTTTGAGAAATATTTAGAAGTTAAAATTGAAGTACTTGGAGACAGAATGAGGAAGAAATAAATACGCTTTCTTTCAGATCTAATCTAATTCTGTTTAGGTTGTTGCATAGAGGTCCTTTTATTCATTGCCCACAATGAACACCCTTCACCCTCACTCCCCAGTTGGGAGTGGCATTGATAACCAGAAAGCTATCAGAGATATTGTAGGATGATAGAGTTTGTATTTAAATTTGGTTTTTGTATCCTAATGATAGTTGCATTTGTAATAATCATCCTTGATTATTGATTGTAATCTTTCCTTCAATGGTTTATAGTGCTGTGATAGAACACACCAATCGGGTCATCTTTCTTGAAGATGACGATGTAGCAGCGGTGGTGGATGGCCGTCTTTCTATCCATCGAATTAAACGAACCGCAGGAGATCACCCTGGAAGAGCTGTGCAAACCCTCCAGATGGAACTCCAGCAGATCATGAAGGGTGAAAGTTCTTGTTATGTTATAGTTGGGTGTCCTTAATGAAAAGGGTACATTCTACTTCTGTCTTATCGCAGGAGTCTGATAACACAGTGCTATGTGAAATCTTCCACGTGATTAGTGAAGGATAGTCCCAGGAAAAGGGATGATTCCTTCAAGAAATGATCTAGTTTTACCATAGTTCTTCAAACTAATTCATGGTTTTTCTAACTTTAAAGAGGGATTCATTATTTAAATAGTACTTGTTTTTTTAAGATACTTTAAACATAGTTTGTGTTACGTTCTTTGTTCCTCTCTTATTCTCTCTGTGCTTCAGTTTTCTTGTATGTAAAATGGGAATAATAGGATCTATTTCATTATGGTTGTTTGAGAATTAAGAGAGCTAATATATGTAAAGCCCTTAGAAGAGTGCCTGACACAGTGAGCTCTATATAGTGTTTACTGCTCTTATCTATTACGGTTATTGTAATTACAGTTTCCATTCTCTTTTCTGGCGGAGCTGTGGTGGGAATAAAAACTAACACTATGTAACTATTATATGTCAGGTCTATACTACACACGTCCACAATACAGTGCTGTGAGGTGGCTGCTGTTTTTATTTTATAGATTCAGCTATTTCCCCAGAGCCACTTAGCTAATAAGGATAGAACCTTGATTTGAACCTAGATCTGAATCCAAAACTTGAGCTTGTCCCGCTCCACTGTTTTTCTGTAACTGCATATTTTACATGATTTTTCCTTTTTACTAATTTTTCTTCACATAGGGTAAAATGTCATATATGAACATTGTCTCCTCTATTGCATGACCTTTTGTTTCATTTCATGGAGATAGACTTAAAGCATTGTATAAATTTGTTATTCTTTGGCTTGTTAATTTTTGTTTTAATGATATACTTTATATTCCTTTAGGCAATTTCAGTTCATTTATGCAGAAAGAAATTTTTGAGCAGCCAGAGTCAGTTGTGAATACAATGAGAGGAAGAGTCAACTTTGATGACTATACTGGTAATTACATATGAATTATTTTATTATTTCAAAGTCTCTTGTGGGTGTTGGCATTGACAGCCTGGAAGTTCATTGACCTATAACCTTATAGAATATACAGCTGCCAGTCATCTTTTAAAAGTCCTTCAGTGTATTGTTCCACTGATATGAAGTGTACCTAGAACAGTCATATTAGAGACAGAAGGTACAGCAGTGGTTACCAGGCACTAGGGAAAGGGGAGGAATGGACAGTACAAAGTTTCAGTCTGGGATAATGAAAAAGTTCTGGAGGCGGATGGTGGTGATGGTTGCTCAACAATGTGAATATGCGTAATGCCACTGAATTGTACACTTTAAAATAGCTAAAATGGTAAATTTTATGTTATTTATTTGTGGGTGAACTCTGACCAGCAGAGCTCTCCCAGCCCCCTCGGATGAGAGTAAATCTACCAAGACATGATCTGCTTGGGGGAGAAAAGGCTGGCCAATCTCTCAGAGGAGAAGGGCCTTGAGCTTCTTTCTCAGTGGGCTTTTGTTGAGTTTAGTTTGCATAGATATACATAGCCTGCATATAAGGCTCATCAGTCAATGTCAGACAGTAGTGATCAAAGAAAGGAGATAAGATTAACAGATAACATTAATAGGATCATGGTGTCCTTTTGAGTCAGGGTTTGGTAGACAGGGTGATGCCAATGGGCCATAAAACCTGAGGAAAAAGCTCATTTTGTGTTTGGACCCTTAACATTTAAATCAAGGGCATTTTTAACAGGTAGGTTTCACAGTATTTAATGCATTCTTTCTCAGGCCCGATTGCTCCCTGGGAACTACTCATTCTGGCACAAGGCTACACCACCCTCCAGCAAGGTTTCTGGCTTGAGTCAGGCTGGGGAAACAGCAGCCAAGAGATTAGGAGACTTTTTACAGATAGAATGAGGACTCAGGCTATGGCAAAGCTGAGGGGTGAGGGTCTTTTGTCCCTCCTCCATAATCCCCTAAGTCCTTCCCTGATGGCCCCTTCACAACTATGCCTGTCTTAGGTTGTTCCTTCCTTGATGAATCTTACCCCTCATTGACTATCCAGCCATCCTCCAGGGGTCAAGCAGGGTGAAGTAAAGGGGGCAGAGGCTGTGCCCCTGCCGGGAGGATAAGTTTTGTCTCCTTAGTGGCCTATGGTTCTAAGGTCCCCTAGCCGTGGGGCCTTTTCGCCTATTGGCGAGGTTACAGCTTCTGAAACCAGGCAGGACAGTTACCATCATTTATTTATTACCATGATTAAGAAAAAATCATTGCCGGGAAGCTGAGGGAAGAGGGGAATGGAGAGTGACTACTAATGAATTTGTTTTTTTCGGGGAGAGTGGTGAGGAAAATTAGATAGTGGTAATGGTTGCACAACTCTGAATATACTGAAAACTACTAACTGTGTACCTCAAAAAGGTGAATTTTATGGCATGTAACATATCTCAATAAAATGGTTATAAAAATATTTTTAAAAATGGCTAGAACGTCACATTTGAAAATTATTGTCCATTATGGGGATATAGGGTGATTTTCTTGGGGCTAAAAACCATTAAAAACATTTAATTTCTTTTCAATTCAATAAACCTTTGTTGGGTATCTGCTGTATACTAGGGGCAGTCCTGGGCACTGAGAATTCTAAGAATGAGATTGGTCCCTTTGATGGCAAATTTGTGTGTATCTTCTTAGCCTGGGTTTCTCTCTCAATTTATAAATGAGTAAAGGTCCGAACTTCCCCAGAGGTTTTTCCAGGTGATTGTCTGATGCCTTATGGGATAATCTGTATTTTCTTGCCTTTTTCAAATAGAGGTGAAAGCGTAGCTCTGCTCTTATTTCTGGAAATTCTCTCCAGACCTTGTGCTGCAGGACTTTGGCACCTTGCTGAGATGAGTTTAAAAATCCATAGTCTGTGGTCATAAGATGGCCATAAACTTGGAACACTATTTATACATCATGACACATTTAATAAAACAGTTTAACAAACAAGCTTTGGACTAAGTTTCTCAGTATTAGGAAATTAGTTTTTGAAAAATGAGAGCAGGTGTGCAAAGATCTTTTTTTCTGAATTTGTGTGTCATATGTACAATAGTGTTTCCTTCCTATCAAGTCCTGTTAATTGCTAGGGAATGATTTCCCTGGATAAAGGCTGTCTTTATATCTTTTTCTTTTCTGAGCAGCATCAGATTCTTTCTCAACAGGAGAGATTTGTTGAAGGCTGAATTATGAATTGGACATCTGTGCAGAGCACCATGATGAACAACTATAGAGAGTTATCTTTGATATAGTCTTCTCCACGAGGTTCTTATAATCCAGAAGAGGGATGAATATATAATTAATTATTTAAAGGAAAAGTAAAATGTGATAAATAGCATTAGAAACAGTTTAATGTTGAAATATTTAAAGATTAATGTTGAATTTATTTCACTTAGCATAATGCTCTCCAGTTCTATCCATGCTGTCACAAAGGGTAGGAGCTCCTTCTTTCTTTCTGCTGTGTAGTATTCCATGGTGTAAATGTAACATAGTTTTTTGATCCATTCGTTTACTGATGGGCACTTAGTGCTTCCAGCACTAGGCTATTGTAAATTGTGCTGCTATGAACATTGGGGTGCATAGGTTCTTTTGAATTGGAGTTTCAGGGTTCTTAGGGTATAAAATCCCAGCAGTGGAATTGCTGGGTCAAAAGGCTGTTCCATTTTTAGTTTTCTGAGGAAATTCCATACTGTATGCTAAGCGAAATAAGCCAGGTGGCAAAAGACAAATACCATATGATCTCACCCATAGGTGGAACCTAATCAACAAAACAAACAAGAAAGCAAAATATAACCAGAGACATTGAAATTAAGAACAAACTGACAGTAACCAGAGGGGAGGTGGGAGGGGTTAATGGGAGGAAAGGGGAAAGGTTTTCGGGAACATCTATAAAGGACACATGGACAAAGCCAAAGGTGGGGGTAGGATCAAGGGTGGGAAGTGGGGATGCCTCAGATGGGGGCAAAATGGAGACAACTGTACTTAAACAACAATAAAAAAAAAGTTAAAAAAATAAAGATTAATGTTGAATTTAGAGAAAGTAGACAGTGAATCTGTTTGTAGGCAGGGGCTTTGGGGCCAGAAAGGCTTCATGAACTGGCAGGTATCAGTTTAAGAGATTTGGAAAATTTAAATAGGTGAAGATGAGATGGAGCCACTGAAATGGATAGAACAGTATTAGCTAAGGGGATATAGTGGAAACTCTCAGAAAGCTCTTTGTGGAGTAATATGTAGCCTCATTTGTCTGCCCCATCTAGTGCTTGAGGAGGAGTAAAGAACAGTTAGTCAGTCTAGGAAAGAAGGTGAAAGGGACTGCCAAGGAGGGCCCAGAATGTATTCTAACATGGTATGTGGGGGTATGTGTGTGGGGTACCTCCTTTTGTATAAATTGAAGAGTTTTTTGGAGACTTAGGAGAGCTGTAGGAGCCTGGGGTGAACATAGCTTTTCTGAGGTGAACTGGGTACCAGTCTCTAGTGTATATTGGTGGAGCGTGTGGCTGAGATACAGTTACCAGTTAGGATCTTATCCTACCTGGGGTGAAGTGGTGGGGAAGGAGAAGGGGAGGCAAATGGGCACCAGGAGAGAAATCCGAGCAGTCAAAACCAGGACCTGCATCTGCCTGTGTGAGGAGAGGGGGTTGTTTAAGATGGTTGAGCTGGAAGAAATGGGAGAGTATTTATGGTCTTTTTGGAAGTAAGATCAAGAAAAAGATTTGTTTTATAAGGGAAGAGAATGAGACAAACTTTGAGAAGTCATGATTTTAAAATCACTTTTATCAGGAGCATGTGTTTCTCATAAAAATTCTATAATGTAAACAGGATAGCTGTTATCTTTTTTTGTTAAGATAAGGAAATAGAGGCTCTGTCAATTTGAGTGCCTTGCCAAAGGTCCTATCACTAGTCATTCATGGAGCCAGACCAGCCTCCTGGGTTCACTGGTGTTCCCCAGTGTGCTCCATCCCTGCCCCTGTCCTCCAGGCACTCTTGCTGCTTCCAGTAGTCGGGGCTTCCTGACCACACTTAGGTTTCTCTCCGAAGCATCATTGATTTTGACCTTTGGCAACTCCTTCAGAGCTACCTCAAACATTCCTCAGGCACAGGGAATTTGGGGAAACACTTGTGACGAGTTAATCTCACCACCTTACCTCTCTGTCATTCTTGATCATCATCTGAAATATAAGACTCTCCTACAGTCTGTCTGCTTTTACACTGTGTTATCTTCAAACTGATTTGCCTTTGCACAACCCTGGCCCAACTTCTCACTGTTGTTTCCTTTCTTCCCAAACCTTTTTAATATATTCTGAGGTCTGTGGAAGAACACTATAGGTAGAAGTTGACGAACGGGCTTGGTTTGGTGCCAGCCAGAAGGCCAGTTTGGCTGGTGTAGTCTGGGTAAGAGGGCAAGCACTGGGAAATTAGGTGACAGTTAAGCAGGAGACAGGGCGTGCGGAGACTTGAAGTCCACAATAATGGGTTTGGATAATGTTGTAAATTATTTGGGCAGCTAGGGAAGTTTTTTGTTCTTGTTTTATATTCTACCTTACTAATTTTTAAAAATAAAGAAATATATATATAAAAGGAAGAACATAAAAAGTATAAAAAACAAAATCATATACTCAGGTAGAAAAAGGGTGGGGAGAGGAAGAGCAAGGACAAAATAGGCAGACCGATGGTGGGTCGGATGCCTGGGTGTACACGTCTGTCTCCTCGGCCGGACTCCGACTGTCTGAGTAGAGAGGTCTGGTAGGTACACAGTGCATCAGACAGTCATTTGGTGGGTGCTCAATAAATACTAATTCAATAATTGAATGAATTTTGAATGAAATTTTCTCACAGGTAGAAAACTAGCCTGTGTAGAAGGATCCATAGACAGGGTACCCTTAGAAGAAAATGTACATAGCTATAGAGACAGAATAAGAAGGAGGACGGACTTGTCAGGAGGGTCTGCAGATCAGATTTATGTTTTTAAAGAATCACTCTAAAACGGGTGTCAAACTCATTTTCATGGGGGCCACATCAGCCTCCCCATTGCCTTCAAAGGGTCGAATGTAATTTCAGCTCCTTAACAGTTAAGAAGTAGTTACATTTATACAGTCCTAAAATTATTTTGGTCCTTTGAAGGCAACTGCAAGGCTGACATCGCCCCCCGTGAAAATGAGTTTGACACCCCTGCTCTAAATGATCATTTTGGCTGTGTGTGGAGAACAGTTTGTAGGAGGTGGAAAACAGAAGAGAGAACAGTTAGAATGTCTTATCCAGAGGAAAGATGTTGGACTAGGGTGATGGTATTAGAGGTACTGTTTGAAGGTGGAACCCCCTGGACTTGCTCGTGGAGTGGATGTGGAGGAAGGTTAGGAGCAACGAGGGCGACTTTCACGTCAGGTGAACGAGATGGGAGACAGAGAGGAGAGTGGGTTTATGTTATGTTCAGAGCACTATTTTGGGTACCACAGGGCAAATGAACAGAACTAAGACAACCTTTTTTCCTAAGAAGGCTTATTGAGATATACTTAGATATAATAAAATTTACTGTTCTTAATGTATAATTCAGTGATATCAACAAACTTCCACATTATGGTCTTAATGCCATAATGCATTTGTAGTCACCCTTCCAACCTTGAGACATCAGCATCTACTGCCTATTGTCTGTGTCCCTATAGTTTTGCCTGTAAGATAACTTTTATTCTAAAGAAAGGAATGTAAAAATGACCAAACAAGTTAAAAAATGATAAGTAGTATAATTGTGTGGGCATGTGGGAGGGGGTGAATAAGGTTAGTTACAAGCCTGGGGAGACCAGTTAAGTTGTATTTTACTTATTTTTCAACACTATAGAGAACTAAGAAAAAAAGCAAACTAACAAACTATAGATAACTATGCTCCTAAGAGGAATATGAATTCTTTAAAATTCTGTTGCTTCTCAGATTGGTAGTGGGCACTCATAAAAAGCGATTGCTTATTTCATATGGGTCTTCCCTAAATACTTATATACATGAACTTTTATTTCAGTGAACTTGGGCGGTTTGAAGGATCACATCAAAGAGATCCAGCGGTGCCGGCGTCTGATTCTCATTGCTTGCGGGACAAGTTACCATGCTGGCGTAGCAGTAAGTGGCTTCTTAAAATCTTAATTGTGTTATGTTGGATATTAGACAATATCTACAGATAAGTAGTACCTCCAGTAACACACCATGTAAAACTATCTTTTTGTTAAAACACCATGTTATCTTTTCATGTTGTATGACAAAAATTAAGAAGGTTGAGGGGAGAAATTTTAATAGATGCTTAGAATTATTTATTAGTGGAAGATCTGCTTGGAGAGCTTCTGGCCAACATGGAGGCGTAGGTAGATAGGCTTCGCTTCCTTGCACAACCAAAAGAATGATAATAACCAATTTAAAAACAAAAAACAACCAGAACTGCCAGGAAATCAAACTGTATGGAAGTCCAGCAACTAGAGTTAAAGAGGAAACATTCATCCAGACTGGTAGGAGGGGTAGAGATGGGCAGCTGGGCAGAGAGGATGTGTGGCAAGGTGGTGGCCGATGGACAGGGCGTCCCCACATTTGCGTGCAGATAAACCACGAAGAACAACTAGGAAGCATGATACATTGCACAACCCAGGGTGCCAGTGCAGGGAAATAAAGCCTCAAAACCTCTGGCTGTAAAAACCTGTAGTGGTTGTGGCAGCAGGAGAAACTCCCATTCTCACAGGAGAGTCCTTTGGAGGGCCTACAGGATCCTAGAATGTACACAAAACCACCCACCTGGGAATCAGCACCATAAAGGTATAGTTTACTTGTGGGCAGTAGGGGAAGTGACAGAAAGTGGGGTGAGTGCCAAGCAAATAGAATTGTTCCCTCTCTGGCCCCTCCCATACATACAGCACCACAATGCAACCACTAGGGTTGCCCCACTCTGGCAAACACCTAAGGCTCTGCCCCTTACAAAGCAACAGATGTGTCAAGACAAAGAAATATGGCCCAAATGAAAGAACAGATCAAAATTCCAGAAGAACTAAGCAATGAGGAGATAGCCAACCTATGAGATGCAGAGTTCAAAACACTGGTAATCAGGATGCTCACAGAAATGGTTGAGTATGGTTGCAAAATAAAGGAAGAAGTGAAGGCTATACAAAGTGAAATAAAGCAAAATCTACAGAGAACCGACAGTGAAGGGAATGAAACTGAGACTCAAATCAACGATTTGGAACAGAAGGAAGAAAGAAACATTCAATCAGAACAGAATGAAGAAACAGGAATTCAAAAAATGAGGAGAGGCTTAGGAACCTGCAGGACAACTTTAAACTTTCCAACATCCGAAACATAGGGGTGCTAGAAGGAGAAGAGGAAGAGCAAGAAATTGAAAACTTATTTGAAAAAATAATGAAGAACTTCCCCAATGTGGCAAAGGGAATAGACATGCAAATCCAGGAAGCTCAGAGTCCCGAAGAAGTTGAACCCAAGGAGGAACACACCAAGGCACATCATAATTACATTAGCCAAGATTAAAGATAAGGAGAGAATCTTAAAAGCAGCAAGAGGAAAGGAGACAGTTACCAACAAAGGAGTGCCCACAAGACTATCAGCTGATTTCTCAAAAGAAACCCTGCAGGCAAGAAGGGGCTGGCAAGAAGTATTCAAAGTCATGAAAGGCAAGGACCTCCATCCAAGATTACTCTGTCCAGCAAAGCTGTCATTTAGAATGGAAAGGCAGATAAAGTGTTTCCCAGATAAGGTCAAGTTAAAGGAGTTCATCATCACTAAGCCCTTATTATATGAAATATTAAAGGGACTTGTCTAAGAAAAAGAAGAAGATAAAAGACTATGAAGAGTAAAATGACAAAAAACAGCTCACAAGAACTGAACCTAAAAAAAAAAAACTAAGCAAACAAGTAGAACAGGAACAGAATCAGAGAAATAGAGGGTTATCAGCAGGGAGGGGGAGGGAGGAGAATTGGGGGAAAAGGTATAGGGAATAAGAAGCATAAATGGTAGGTACAAAATAGACAGGGGACCCTAGCTTTTGTGGCTCAGTGGATTGAGTGCTGACTTGTGAACCAAAGCGTCACAGGTTCAATTCCCATTCAGGGCACATGCCTAGGTTGTGGGCCATGTCCCCATTCGGGGGCACTTGAGAGGCAACCACACAATGATGTTTCTTTCCCTCTCTTTCCCCCTCCTTTCCCCTCTCTCTAAAAATAAATAAATAAAATCTTTAAAAATAAATAAATAGGGGTGGTTAAGAATAGTATAGGAAATGGAGAAGCCAAAGAACTTATATGTATGACCCATGTTCATGAACTAAGCAGGGGGATGCTGGAGGTGGGGGTGGTGCAGGATGGAGGGGGACAAGGGGGAGGGAAAAAATGGGACAACTGTAATAGCATAATCAATAAAATACACTTAAAAATGATCTGGTTTAGAAAGGTCTTTAGATACACAGCTAGAATGCCTGCAACAGACTTTGTGAAAAACAAAGAGGGAAAATTTTTGCTTTGTCTTGGCCTTGTGGCCTAGTGTACATGGCTACTTCTGTAAGAGCAGATGGCTACTTCTGTAAGAGTAGTCATTTGTTTTTGCCTCTCATTGTTCACTTGCCCCAGACAGATGGCTGGTACCATGTGTAAACCTCAACAGGATTTTACTTGACAGGCACATTTCTACAGGGAAAGGAAATCTGCCTTTTGTCAGGCTTTTTTTTCTTTTTTTTTTTCTTTTAAAGATTTTATTTATTTATTTTCAGAGAGAGGAGAAGGGAGGGAGAAAGAGCAATGTATGGTTGCCTCTCACATGGCCCTCACTGGGGACCTGGCCCGCAACCCAGGCATGTGCCCCAACTGGGAATCGAACCAGGACCCTCTGGTTCCCAGCCCGCGCTCAATCCACTGAGCTACACCAGCCGGGCAGGCTTTTTTTTCTTTAAATCGTTATTTTGGAAGCTAGAATTCTGTATCAGAGAAGTGTGTTGGTTGTCAGTGTAGAAACAGAGGAATATGAGGCCTGTCCAGAATGTATCCAGCCATGTAATATGGAAAATAGAGACATTTATTGAAGAAGATACAAGAAACATTGTACACAGGACAATGACGCCTCGGTCCTCTTCAAAGTAGGTACCTTGGGGCCTCATACAGTTCTCCCAGTCGTCATCAGCTGCCCTGTTGTATTTTCCTGAATCTCATGAATGGTCTGAAATCTCTTCCCTTTCAAAGGTGATTTTAGTTTTGGTAAAAGCCAGAAGTCGCAGGGTGCCAATTGTGGGCTGTAGCAGGGCTGAGTCACCTGGGTGATTTGATGTTTTGCCAAAAAACTCTACACAAGACATGATGCATGAGTGGGCACATTGTCGTGATGAAGCTGCCAATCACCAGTAGTCCATAGCTGCAGCTTTCTTAATCACCTGAATAGTTTCCATGGAGGAATGTTTAAGCTTAACGCAAAATTTGATGCTTATTCATTCCTCTACTCATTTTTCAAAAATTTATTTATATTTATTGATTTTAGAGAGAAAGTGAAACATCAATTTATTGTTCCACTTATTTGTGCATTGATTGATTGATTCTTATATGTGCTCTGGCTAGGAATTGAACTGGCAGCCTTGACATATCCAGATGATGCTCTAATCAACTGAACTACACAACTAGGGCCTTTCTCAGTCATTTTGAATGCAACAGCCACACAGTACACATGCTGACTCAATGGCACCTATGGCCCCCACTAACTAGTATAGTGAAGTCGTCATTGTTCATGCATGCACATTCCAGGCCACTCTCCTTGACTGCCAGGTTACATTATTGCCTTGCAAACCATTCTTGTTTTGTTAACAATGGTTGGACTTTTTCTGGACAGACCTCGTACGGGCTTTTAGACCAATAAGGTATATCCGCATGTAGTTTATGTGCCACTGATGTCAACTCCCATAAGTACAGAAGACCCTTACATATTCTTTACATTGCTACTTTTAGTATGATTCCCAAAGTTCATGATGTAGTAATTTTTTATTTGCTGTTGCATAAATATTTGTTATCTATACCTGTAAGAGTCAGTCATTTAGTGGGTAAATCTAGCTGGTGACCCAGCCCTTAAATTTCAACAGACTTTACTCTTCTGACTGAAGTCCCCACCTTCCCCAACCTGATCCCCCGCCCACTCCCCACACACAAAATTACATGGTCCTTAATAGGAAAGTCTGCAGTATGGAAGGGAAGAGTTGTAAAAAAGTGATGGTTTTGAGCATGAAAAAAAAAACAAACCCCAATAAATTAAAAGCAGTATAAATTAAGGAATTGGCTAATTTAGTGGTGGTTTATGTCTGTTACTAAATGAGCCCGTTATTCAGAAATTGATGAAATGTATCTAATGCTAAGCCTGAATTTTGGCGCAGAAGTTATATGCTATGTTAGACTTTTCTAATTCTGAAATTTGATAAGATGTAAGTTGTTTGTTTTTGTTTTTGTGGATGCTGAGACTATTATAGTTAAACATTAGAAATCTCATAATTTATCATAAAATATTGCCTTTAATTCTTTGTAGCTTTCTCTTTTTTTTTGGTGGGGTCAAATGTGAATGACATATTTGCATATCTGTTTTTTTTTAATAGTATTGAGTTGGCCAAAAAGTTCATTCGGTTTTTTCTGTAAGCTGGCTCTAGTAGTGTTTAGTTGTCTTTAACTTCATTGGAAACAATTTTGTTAGATTGTATTGTGACAGCTGTCATATCAGGGTGCGTTAAAAAAACACAGCAAAATTGGTGAATTTTTGTGTAGCTATTTTAATATTGAAGGTGGAAGAAAATATGCAACATTTTCAGCATATTATGCCTTATTATTTCAAGAAAGGTAAAAATGCAACTGAAATGCATAAAAAGATTTGTGTAGTGTATGGAGAAGGTGCTGTGACTGATCAAACATGTCATAAGTGGTTTGTGGAATTTCATGCTGGAGATTTCTTGCTGGATGATGCTCCGCAGTTGGGTAGACCAGTTAAAGTTGATAACGATCAAATTGAGACATTAAGTAACGTTATACCATGCAGGAGATAGCCAACATACTCAAAATATCCAAATCAATAAAGTTATTGGTGAAAATGAAAAATGTGTTTTTTATTTAACAGAAAGAACTAAATGGACATTTTGGCCCACCCAATATATACTATGTATCTGAAATAGTAACAGTCAACTGAAATCACTCTAAGTATAGGTTGCTTTTCAAAATATGATTGTCTTTGGGTTTTTCCAGTGGTGTGCAATGGAATTTAACATTAAATTAGTCTCTCATGATGAAATATGTCATTCTGTCTATTTTTAAAGAGTCCCTTCACTGAAAGAACATGCCATTCATTAGCATAGATATATCTTGAGATTACTTTTTGAGGTATATTATTTTTAAATATCTGGTAAGTTGCCAGATTTGTATCTTTCTCTTTTAATTTTGAAGAATATAATTCCGGTGTAACATTTATATTGTAAACAGGGGCACGAAACTTTGATTTATGTTTAAGGGAAAATATTTAGCACTTTAGCGTCTGTGAAGGTGGAGGAATGCAGAGATGCGGCAAAAGATAAATGGGCCACTTGCCTAAAGAAGCAGGTGGTCTACACAGTTATTATTAAACAACTAAATGTATGCGACTGAAGGGCCTAAAGTTTTTGCTGCCTAAAAGTTTATTTTTCTGTGTTTTTAGTTTTCTGATGTTTAGAGTAAAAGGAATTTAATTCAAATGGAAATTTAGTAAAATGAATGTTAAGGTGCTCTTTGACCAGAAGCATACTACCTCCTACTTTACCTTCCATACTATAAAATTTGGAAATAGTGAGCTTTTTAAAACAAGATTTCTAAAGTGTAATGACTTTTTTTTGGAACAGCACTATTTACGAATACATAGTATTTTTGAAGTGTTTAATTTTATACTGGGTGTTTATATATCTGTTATCTTATTTGAAATCTCTCAGTGACTTGGTATTATATGAATTGTCATTTAAAGATTAGGAATGGGTCCTGGCCAGTATGGCTCAGTTGCTTAGAGCATTGTCCTGTGGACAGAAAGGTCACTGGGTTTGATTCCAGGTCAGGGCACATACCAGAAGGCAACCAGTCAGTGTTTCTCTCTTACCTCGCTGTTTCTCTCTCTTTCCCTCTCTCTTTCTCCTCTCCCTCTCCCATTTGAACCAAAATTTTACAATGCTTATTATCTTCTGGGTGGTAGAATTTTTATTTTTATTTTTTATGCTTAATCTTACTGTTTATATTTCTAACAATGCACGTTTCATTTCATTTTTATAATCAGAAAAAGTGAAAACTATATGTTGAGTCTAAAGAAGGCCAGTGAAAAAGAATATATGAAGTAAAGTTGTTTGACCAAGTAATTTTTCTTTACAGACACGTCAAGTTCTTGAAGAGCTGACTGAGTTGCCTGTTATGGTGGAACTAGCTAGTGATTTCCTGGATAGAAACACACCAGTTTTTCGAGATGACGTTTGCTTTTTTATTAGTCAGTCAGGTATGCTAATTTTAAAGACTTGAAGAAAAGGGAAGTCATTCTTCCTAATAATTATCTTGACAAAAATTGATATTTAAAGATAAAATGGTATTGCAGATGACTTGACAAATAGAGATTTATTTTGATATTATGTAATTCTTAATAAATTAGTGAAATTAATAAAATTAACACATTTATACCCAAAGAGCTGAATTTTCAAAGACAAAGAAGGAAAGAATATCCTAAAAAGTAGGATCCTATTATTAAAGTTTTGCTAATTTATTTCCTGAAGTGCATGTTTTAAATTTTATTTAAAACACATGATTTTGTTGAAAGTGTAGTCAGTTTTTCATTTTTGCATCTAAGAAACAGCATATAGTAACTGCTGTATGTGTTACTGTTGTCTGTCCTTATACACAGGCGAGACAGCAGATACCCTGATGGGTCTTCGCTACTGTAAGGAGAGAGGAGCTTTAACTGTGGGGATCACAAACACTGTTGGCAGCTCCATATCGAGGGAGACAGACTGTGGGGTCCACATCAATGCTGGGCCCGAGATCGGCGTGGCCAGCACAAAGGTAAATTCTTGACTTAGTTCTTATGTGATTATTTCATCATAGTGTTGATGAAGCAGACTAAATCTGTATCTTGTATTTCACTTGTTGGTACTCATAGAGCTCACAGTTTACTAATTATTGTAAGGCTTAAGGGTCATCAATAGATAAAACATTTGTTGTCCCTTCCCTCACCCTCATTTTACAAATTTAAAAGGCCAAATGTATATTAACATAAGTCTGTTTTGAAAAGGTCCCTATTGGCTGTCCCCATCTATCACTTACTGTATTTTTCGGACTATAAGACGCACCGGACCATAAGACACACCTAGGTTTTAGAGGAGGAAAATAGGAAAAAAAATTTTGAAGCAAAAAATGTGGTAAAATATTTAATAACATAAATAACATAATATTTCACCAATGGGAGCCAGGTAAGCTATATTCGGACTTTAAGATGCACCCCCATTTTCCTCCCAAATTGGGGGGTAAATGTGGACTTATATTCCTTTTGCCAGATACAGTGGTTAAGAATAATGTTCCCTTCTTTTATTACGTATAGTAGGGAATTAGAGAAATAAGAAATTAGAAACAGTTTAATTCTAATAATTTTTGACATTTTTATTTATGTATTTATAGTTTCTAATAAATATGCCAAATTACACATACTACCTTTGAAAGTTTGTAAAGAAGAGTACACCTTTGGTATAGAATTTGGCAATTAGAAAAATAAAAATGAGTATTGTGAAAGCACCTTTATTTTTTTAAGGCCTAGGGAGACTACTTTGCTCTTTGAAATTGAGATATGCATAAATATAGTAATAAATATAGGAGTCTTAGAAAATGTGTAAATACAAAGATATTCTCTCTCCACAAATGTATTACTCTTTAAGATTAAAAATTTCAGTTTATATTTCTGCCTCAGTTCAATATTTCTTGCTGATTGTCTGACAAAATACTTAGGTATTTGTGGATTTGATTCTCATCAAAGGCGTGTGGAAGATGATCTTAACATGTACATAACCATATTTAAATAATTCTCTTTTAAAGAACCTCATGGAGAATTTTTATGGAAAATTTGTGATTCTTATGTAAAAACTGATGAAGTTTTGTTTTTTGGTTACTTTGATACTGCCAACACTGTAATTTACAGAAAGTTGAAATCTGAATTTTCTTCTGTGGTGATTAAAACATGTGAGATGTTTGTGTTTGGGTTTCCAGTCTGTGCCTGAATAAATAACCAGCTGCCCTAACAGGAGCTTGTGGATTTTTGAAATAGTGTCCAAAAAGACAGCTTTGATTGGGAACTGGAGTCTCAGGGCCCCTTTATGCACAGCGCACTGTTGGACGAGGGCTTCAGTGTGCTGTGTGTACGTACATCAACTGAGTGGATGCTACTGACTGACTTTTTAGTCAGTCTTTCTTGAGCTGTGAGTTGCCACGGGAAATAAAGCTTTTTTCATTTCTAATTCTGTAATTTATGAAAACTTTAATTTTGCTCAACATTTTATTGTGATAATTTTCAAACACATAGCAGAGTTAAAAGAATTTTACATTAACATCCAAATATACCTGTCACCTAGATTTTATTGTTAACCTTTTTTCTGTAGCTTTTTTGAGGTATAATTTTCAAAACATAAGTAACACTCACCAATATTTAAGTGTATAGTTTAAGTAAATTTGGCTACCTATCACCACAATCCAGTTTTAGAAGACTTACTTGAAAAAGTTTCTTTATGCCCATTATAGTCAATCCTCACTTCTACACCTCAGCCCCAGGCAACTAGTATTGCCTTCTCTTTTCTAGAAAGTTATTATAAAGGCACATTAATTATACAATTAACACATGTTTTTTGTGTCTGGCTTCTTCGACTTAACATGAGGTTTTTGAGATTTATTAATGTTGCTATTTGTATCAGTGGTTCTTTTTTTGTAAGTCCTTTTTTTAAAAAGTCTTTTTATTTTGAAATCACTAGCTTTATAGGATATTGTAAAAATAGTACATAGAAGTCCATGTACTCTTCACCCAGTTTTCCCCAGTGGTTACATCTTGCATAAGAAAATAAGTATCTTTTACATAAGTACATTTTTTATAACAAAAAAATATTTGACTAAGACATCAGATTTATGGAAGTTTCCAGACAAGCCATACAAAATGGTCACAAGCTTCTTCTTGAAGGGAGGATTCTACATTTGATAGCAAAGTCAGTGTTGTTAGTGAGGACCGCAATAATTATTTAATGGTTTATTAATGAAAATAAATAAATCTTTATTTAATGATTTAATGGAACATTAAGCTTGTACATTTATAGCATCTAAATAAGGTTAGACTCAGCTAGAGAGCATATTCTAAATAACTGGTTAGCTCCTTTTAAATGCAATTAAAAATTATCATAAAAAGGGGGAAAGGAGCCCATAAAATTAAAACTACCTCCCCCCTCAAAAAAATAAAGTAAAATAAAGAAAAACACCCATACTCCTGCAGCTAACCCTGACAACTACCTTCATTCACAGTGCTTTGTACTTAAATCTTGACGGGGGGAAATAAATAAGAGCAGAGAGGGGCCCCTGCTTTTAAACGTTTCACAACAATCCAGATGATACAGTGAATTGAGACAAGACATAGATTTGCTAATGTACATTTAATCACCAAAGGACTGAAGATGTTGGGCTTTTATTCTGTACAGTTTCTAAGACTGTTCATTAAATGCAAACAAAAAGGGAAGAAGTCTTGGCAGAACAGGAGAAGTCATGCACATTTGATGATCAGATCGATTTAAACATTATTCATGGCATATAGCCTAGTCCATGCTCTAGCGGTTTCTGTGGCTTCAGCTTCATTGGTCCTCCACTGCTCTGCTACATCATTTGCTAATGGATCATCTGAATTGGGAGCGCCTAACAAAGCCTGGATCGATAGCAGAACTGTGCAGATGTATAGTGCTGGGGACCACTTACCTTTCAAAATATCTAAACATATTCTTCCCAACTTGTCTACATATTCTTCCCAACTTGCTAGGATGGTAAATTTTGGTTATGAAACGTACTTTAGGTGCTGCCTTTGGGTATTCTTCTGGAAGAAGTAGTTCAAGTTTAAAAGTCCCTCCTTCAAAGGGGGAATTCTGGGGGCCAGCAATGACCATGTGAAAATAACGGGTGTTGCTCTCCTCTGGTTCTGCTTTAATGCCGGGAACTGGTTCTGCCAGCAAACGCTGGGCTTCCTTGGTAATCCTGTGGGGCAGCCCGGCCATCTTGTCAAATCCCAAATTCTGCCTCTGGTCTAGTCCTTTTATGTACGTATGTATTTTAATGTCTTTAAAACAATGACTCCCTTAAAAATTTTAGTAAGTATGCTGGTTTAGTCCTACTTTAATTTTTCTTGGATTCTAAAGTAATTTTGTTTTTTTCAACAGCCTTAGAGAATCTTGAAAAGTTTTGGAATGTTTAGTCATAAACCATTTCTGAATGGCAAATATAAGTTGATATGTTAATGGGAGATCAAAGAAGTTCATGATTGATCCTGATCTCTAGGCCCCTTGTTGGAGCTAGCACAAGAATTGTACAATCTTGATCGCTAATTCCCAACATTGCCTGAAAAACTCTCAGGGTTAGAGAGATACTGCTAGCTTTTTCATAATACCAAACCATAGACAATTTGATATATCTGAAGAAATTGATGGGTGTAAATGTGTAGGTTCAGCAATTTTTGTGTGTTATTGCAGGTGTTTAGAATTTCACCACAGTACTGACTTTTGATTTTTTGAAAATAAACTAATATAACTTTATTTTTAGCTGAATAAAAAGTAAAACCGAGTTTAAAAGTTCAGAGTCAACATTTTCCTGGTAAATTCTTTCAAACCTCAGTAAATTAAAAATGTGAGGTATAAGTTATTTTCCTCATAATTGGTTTCCTGGTATTTATTGATGAAATGAAAAGCATGAAATTAAGCTGTGTTAAGAATACAATGGAAAAACGTGTGCGTTAAAGTTAATGTGTTTAATATTTGTAGTTGAAAACTAGTGTTGAGAAGTTTCAAGTCCAAACAGTGAAACATTACTCTGTAGAGTACCATTTTCAGTTCTGGCCGGGAGAAACTGGAATACTCATCCTCTGATCAGTTTGGATTGGAAACGGGTCCTAGATACTGGGTCTCTCTCTGAGTCCTGATAGTATATTGTGTGATTAATTGATTTATTGAAAAGTAAACTTTAGTAGGAAGATGTAGACTGGGAGGGACTGGAATTTAGAATACAGATGTGCTGATTAGATTGGAGCAAGGGACTACAAATTCATTTAGGTGCTCTCGGGGAAAAAATCCCAGTGTGCCAGTGGAACACGCAGGAGCATGGGGACAGGTAGCTTTCTGTGGAGGAATGTCTGAGCAGCTGGTAGCTGTGAGGTCCAGTTAGAGGAAATAGGAAATCTCATTTACCTAGTGAGAAGGTAATGAGCATTAGCAGACTAATTTTATTATATAGGAGGCTCATTTTCCACATTACAACAGGAAAATGTTCACTAATGAAGTGATTCCTTATCAAGAGAAAAGTAACAGGAAGTCAGCTATAATGCACACATAGACACTCACAGAAAAAAACAAAACAAAATAAATTTCCTGAAGTTAAAGTTACACATAATATTGTAACTGACCACACCACTGTAATCCTAGTGATTTAATAATAAATGTTTGAGTAAAATCCTCAAATCCCTGAACATAAAAACGTTCCTCTAAATAACTATTGAGTTAAAAAGATATCAGAACTACTATTAAAAAAAAATTAGAAAAAATGCCCGGCTGGTGTAGCTCAGTGGATTGAGCTCGGGCTGGGGACCAGACGGTCCCGGATTCGATTCCCAGTTGGGGCACATGCCTGGGTTGCAGGCCAGGTCCCCAGTGAGGGCCATGTGAGAGGCAACCAAACATTGCTCTTTCTCCCTTCTTTCTCCTCTCTCTGAAAATAAGTAAATAAAATCTTAAAAAAATAAAATAAAATGAAGCTCTTTAAAAAAAAAATTTAGAAAAAATAATGACAATGAATAGTATGGGTAAAAATTTAGAGTATGTGGTCAAATTGATGATTCGAGGTAAATTCATAGCATTAAATGCTTTATCTTAAACAAATAAAATATGTATTTAACTCAAAAGTTAGAAAAAGGAATTCAATACAGCAAAAGAATCAAATAGAGAAAAATTAATGAAGGAAGTGCAAAACAGGAAGCTTCAGGACCTTTATTTTAAGGGCCTTAGCTATCTCCTGGAACCTTCCTAGGATTTTATCTGTGTTAGTGTGAAGTAAAAAAAAAAGTGGCCTTAGCATCTTTCTCAACATGATGTTTTCCTGTGACTACAAATGAGTTAGGATTCGCTCTCTGTAAAGCGTATTTGCTATCCCAGTTCTAGAAGTTCTATCCAGTTTAATAATTTGATAAGTAAAAGAATGGGAAAGGAGAAAATAAAATTCTCCTTACTTGAAATTGATATGATTGACTACCTGTAGAGCTCAAGAATATCAAGTCAAAGACATCTTAGAATGAAAAGAATTCATATGAGGTGTTTTACATAAAACATTTATTTTCTCTATAAAATGACAGTGGCTACTCAGAAAAGATTAGATGTGTGTGTTTGGAGGGGGAGTCTATTTTCAATAGCTTTAAAAAGTACTTTAATTTTACCAAGAAATGTGTAAGGTGCTTCATAAATACTTATTAAATACATAATATTAACTATCGACTTTTAAATTCCTAACACAAATTGATGGAATTCCATATTTCTGGATGTGAAGATTGTTTTGTAGAGAAAGAACAGATCTGTGAGACAGAATCAATAGTCCTGCAACCTAACTCTAGTACATCGAAGTACTTAGACTATAGGAAAAGTCAAAACCAGTACAGAAAGAGTGGAGTGAAATGGGTATTTATAAAAAGGGTGGGAAAATGGGGTATTTACAAAAATAGAAAAACATAAGTTAACACCTTGCACTAAAATTAACTTCAGATGGACTAAAAAGGAAAATGTAAAGAAAAAGTTAAAAAAGGACAATGAAAACAACAGAATTAAGAAAATTTAATACTTAACTGATGTTAGGATGGAAGAACTGTCTAAACTTAAAAGTACTACATAAAAGTTAAAGAAATAAAACTTCTATGTCAGTGAACATCATTATAAAAGGTTAAACTGGGAAAAAGGACAGTGGTACCTTGGTGCTTGTTAATTTGTTCCAGAACTTGTGACCAGTGCTGAAACTGACGAGTACTGAACGATGAAGTGTTTTCTCTTGCGGGGCAGTGTCATGGCTCACACATGTTCTAGCAAGTGCAACGAGTCCCGAGCAAGCGATGAGTCCTGAAACATTTTTTTCTCATCAAAATGAGATGAGTACAGGGTTTGACGAGTTCTGAAATCAACAAGTACCAAGGTATGACTATTTGAAGCATAACAGTAAAGACCTTCTAACGACCAACTTAAGAAAAAAGCCTAAGCTGAAAAATAAGTGAAAACAATGAAGTTAATTCTTAAAAGAGAAAACATAAATGGGTAACAAGCATGAATAAAAATCTTAATTTTTTTAGATTCATTATATATATATATATATATATATATATATATATGATAAAGTAGTAGTAAGAGTCCATTGTCCATCAATGTTAAAAATTTGTTTAAAAGATCATTCTTTTTTAAGTATATTTTATTGATTATGCTATTAGAGTTTTCCAATTTTTTTCTCCCCTTTATTCCCCTCCACCATGCCCCCAGCTCCCACCAGCATAGCCCCCCATCACCTTAGTTCATGTCCATGGGTCATACTTTGGCTTCTCCATTTCCCATACCATTCCTAACCTCCCCCTGCCCATTTTGTACCTGCCATTTATGCTTCTTATTCCATGTACCTTTTCCTCCATTCTGCCCCCCCCGCTGATAACCCTCCATGTGATCTCTATTTATGTGATTCTGTTCCTGTTCTAGTTGTTTGCTTAGTTTGTTTGTTTTTTTTAATGTTTTGTTGATAATGCTATTACAGTTGTCCCATTTTTTCTGTCCCCTTTATTCCCCTCTGCCCTGAACCACTCCTCCCACCATTATTCTACCACCCCCTTTAGTTCATGTCCATGGGTCGTACATATAAGTTCTTTGGCTTCTCCATTTCCCATACTATTCTTAACCTCCCCGTCTATTTTGTACCCACCATTTATGCTTCTTATTCCCTGTACCTTCTCCCCCATTCTCCCCTTTCCCCTTCCTGCTAATAACCCTCCATGTGATCTCTATTTCTGTGAATCTGTTCCTGTTCTAGCTGTTTGCTTAGTTTGTTTTTGTGTCTATTTTTTTAAGGTTCAGTTGTTGATACCTGTGAGTTTGTTGTCATTTTACTGTTCATATTTTTTATCATCTTCCTTTTCTTAGATAAGCCCCTTTAACATTTCATATAATAAGGGCTTGGTGATGATGAACTCCTTTAACTTGCTTGACCTTACCTGGGAAGCTCTTTATCGGCCCTTCCATTCTAAATGATAGCTTTGCTGGATAGAAGAATCTTGGATGGAGGTCCTGGACTTTCATGACTTTGAATACTACTTGCTAGCGCTTTCTTGCCTGCAAGGTTTCTTTTGAGAAGTCAGCTGATAGTCTTATGGGCACTCCTTTGTTAGTAACTCTCACCTTTCCTCTTGCTACTTTTAAGATTCTCTCTTACTTTTAATCTTGGGTAACTTAATTATGATCTGCCTTGGTGTGTGCTTTCTTGGGTCCAACTTCTTTGGGACTCTCTGAGCTTCCTGGACTTCCTGGAAGTCAAAATTATTTCCTTTGCCAGACTAGGGAAGTTCTCCTTCATTATTTTTTCAATTAAGTTTTCAATTTCTTGCTCTTCCTCTTCTCCTTCTGGCACCCCTGTGATTCAGTTGTTGGAATGTTTAAAGTTGTCCCAGAGGTTCCTAAGCCTCTCCACATTTTTTTTTTTTTGAATTCTTGTTTCTTCATTCTGTTCTGGTTGAATGTTTATTTCTTCTTTCTGTTCCAAATAATTGATTTGAGTCCCAGTTTCCTTCTGTTCACTGTTGGTTCCCTGTATATTTTTCTTTTCCCTTTTAAAGATTTTATTTACTTATTTTTAGAGAGAGGGGAAGGGAAGGAGAAAGAGAGGGAAAGAAATATCAGTGTGTGGTGCCTCTCCCACACTCCCTACTGGGGACCTGACTTGCAACCCAGGCATGTGCCCTGACTGGGAATCCAATCAGCGACCCTTTGGTTTTCAGCCCACGTACAATCCACTGAGCTACACCAGCCAGGGCTGTATATTTTTCTTTATTTTACTTTGCATAGCCTTCACTTTTTCCTTTATTTTGCAACCATAGTTAACTATTTCTGTGAGCATCCTGATTACCAGTGTTTTGAACTCTGCATCTCATAGGTTGGCCATGTCTTCATTGCTTAGTTCTATTTTTGGAGCTTTGATCTGTTCTTTCATTTGGGCCATATTTCTTTGTCTTAGCCCAGCTGTTACATTGTAAGGGGCGGAGCCTTAGGTATTCACCAGGGCAGGGCACCCTAAGTGGTTGCATTGTGGTGCTGTATATGGAGCAGGGGTTGGAGAGAGAACAGTTCTGCTTGCTCAGCTCTCAGCTGGCTTTCAGTCACTTCCCCCACTGCCCACAAGCACATTGGGCCCTTCTGGTGCTGATTCCCAGGTGGGTGGGTTTATGTATGTTCTAGGACCCTGTGGGTCTCTCCAATGATCTCTCCTGTGAGGCTGGGAGTTTCTCCTACTGCTGCAGCCCTGACAGATTTTTACAGCCAGAGGTTTTGAGGCTTGCTTTTCCCACGCTGTAACAATGGCTTACATGGTCTATCTTGCTCCCCAGTTGTTCCTCCTGGTTTATCTACATGCAAATGTGGGTCTGCCAGGTCCACCAGCTGCTGTAAAAGGATAATTCTCAATATTTCAAAGAATGTGACAAAACAGTCATATCTTACATTCACCTATGGCTAATGGGAATAAAAAATAGTCTTGGCATTGTGACTGCAAGTTTTAAAATATTCAGAAGGCTATTGTTTAGGAAAATCTTTTAAACTAAATAATTCTTTTAGTTCAAGCTTTCATCAATAACAAGTTTGTTTTTAGCCTGTATGTCAGGTATTACACTGAATGATTTATACTTGTCTCATTTAATTCCCATGATTATCTTGTAGGTATTGTGTACCTTTAATTAACAGGTAGGCCATCTGAGGCATAAAGAGATGGAAAAAAGTGCCTAAAGTTATTGTACACTAGTAAACAAGAAAGAGAACATTCTGTCTTGGGAAAGTGTTGTGTTCATCAAGAATAAAAGCAAGTTTATAAAATTATACCTACTAATAATTAATTTTCTAAACAATATAGAAAAGAAAAACATTGTAGAGATTAGAAGGCAGTATTCACAAATGTTATTAATAACATGTTGTTAATGTAATTATTCCTATAATAAGATTGAAGATTATTCTTACTTTTATTTACTTTTATACAGTTGAACTTAAAAAATATTTTTAGTGAAACTTTAAAAAGGTGGGAGTGAGGAATAAGCAGTAGGCAAAGGTGAAAATGAAAGACTAATGTTCAAATATTCCAACAAAAGCCACGCAAGTGTGTCAGGGAGAGTCCTTTAAACCCTGGCTTTTACAGCAAAACTTAATTTAGTTACATTTATGCAGATTCTCTCTCTACCCACTTTCTTTGGCATCTGTCTCTTCTTTCTTGAGTTTATTAGGGATTTTATAAGTATCCAGTGCATTGTAAGGAACTTTTATTTTGTATCTGGAAATAAAGTGTAAGCCATTTGTTCAAATTCAGAAAAGGGGATAGTGATAGATTGCCTGAGCACTGGTTCAGTTCACTGTTACTGATACTGTTTATTAAAACATGGACAATATTTGCTTATAAAACCAGTGGGAATTTGTTTTCATCTTTTTCAAATGAAAAATTCTGAGTTCTTAAAATGCAACTGCTCTTTTGTGGTGTTTCAGGCTTACACCAGCCAGTTTGTGTCCCTTGTGATGTTTGCCCTTATGATGTGTGATGACAGGATCTCCATGCAGGAGAGACGCAAAGAGATCATGCTGGGGCTGAAGCGGCTGCCTGGTAGGAAGACTCATTGTTCCCTTTTGTTGTCTAAGGGAGTCAGTAGGGGTGGAATTCTCTTTTTATCCTGGAAGCTGTGGCTGGTAGCTGTTTACTTAACAAGTCTTTTTACTTTTGCACCAGTGTATTTAAAAAATCCCTCACTGATATCACAAAGGAGTAGAAACACAGGTCTTTGTCAGGTGCTACCAATAGATTATCATTATTATGTCAGTTCTGTTTATTGTCCTTTTTTCATAGATGTTGCTAATGTTACTTCTTAACAGATTTGATTAAGGAAGTGCTAAGCATGGATGATGAAATTCAGAAACTGGCAACAGAACTGTATCATCAGAAGTCGGTTCTGATAATGGGACGTGGCTATCATTACGCTACTTGTCTTGAAGGGGCACTAGTAAGTCGTCTCACTTAAAATTTCAGTCTGTTCACTTACGTACCCGGCACATAATACTTTCAGATTGAATGAAATAGGTGAAACTTTTACAAGTGTCTTTGTTCTCTATGCATTCTGATTTGTTTGCCTTGAAAAGGTATAGCAATTGATACTTAATTCAAAAGTAAAAATCAAGAAAAGTACATTTTAGCATGATTACTTGGGTTTAGCAAGCTACTTGGGTTAATCTGTTGTCAAAATATGAATAAAATAAAGATAAGTTCTCTATGCATGGGATTTAATTCAGGTGAAACATTAACCAAAGAGGAGAATAGTTACAAAGAAATATGTGTGTGTTCATAATAACCTAAAATCTTGAAAAGTCCTTATAGAGTTTTAAAACTTCTCGTCACTTGTTGGTACTATAGAAATAATGATCCCTGAGCCTGGTAGCTATATTTACAGATCCGTGGTCCTTTAGTACTTTGGATAAATAGGCAGTGACTTCAAACAATAAATGTTTTGTGAATATTCAGTTAAGAATAGGTTTTTGAAAAACAGATTGAAGACTAATCTGGTTCTTTCCTGTTAGAAAATCAAAGAAATCACTTACATGCACTCTGAAGGCATCCTCGCTGGTGAATTGAAGCACGGCCCTCTGGCTCTGGTGGACAAGCTGATGCCTGTCATCATGATCATCATGAGAGACCACACTTACGCCAAGTGTCAGAACGCCCTTCAGCAGGTGGTTGCCAGGCAGGTAAGTCGGGCTGCTGTGAGCACTCCTTGGGGTTTGAGCCACTAAAGCTTATTTGAATGTTATGACATTTATTTATTTTTATTTTTTATTTTTAAAGATTTTATTTATTTAAGACAGATGGGAGGGGAGAAAGAGAGAGAGAAACATCACTATGTGGTTGCCTCTTGCGCGCCCCCTACTGGGTATGTGGCCCACAACCCAGGCATGTGCCCTGACTGGGAACCGATCTGGCAAACCCTTTGGTTCGCAGGCCAGCGCACAATCCAGTGAGCTACACCAGCCAGGGCTGCTATTATTGAGTTTTATGACATTTAAAATGATGGATCAGTGCCCATTAGTAAGATTATAAAATGTGTTTAGGTTGCATGTGAGGAATTTGAGATTTTGGAGTTGTGACAGGACCCAGCCCGTAGATCTCCTAATAGTGAGAATCAAGACCAAAACTGAGGTCTTGCTCTTCAAAGCCTGTCCTCTTCAACTAGCTCTTGGTACTCCCTTTTAATTTAACATTCATAAATGTATATTTTAGGAGGAACTAGATTTTGCATTAAAACTATAGATGCTGTGCTTAACTGAGTTATCTACAGATCATTTGGCTTAATTTATAAATCCAAAAAGATATTAACCTCTACTCACAATGTAGTTTTTATGAACTTGGGCTTTGAAGGTAGGCATACCTGGATTTAAGTACAGATGGTTCCTGACTTACAATGGTTTGATTTAAGATTTTCCCACTCTATGATGGTGTGAAAGTAATATGCATAATAAATTACATGATAGAGTCAATAGTTTGTTATAAAGTAGGTATTGTGTTTGACGATTTTGCTCAACTGTAGGCCAGTGAGAGTATGCTGAGCATGTTAAAGGTAGGCTAGGCTAAGCTATGATGTTTGGTAGACTAGGTATATTAAAGGCATTTTTGGCTTATATTTTCAACGTACTATGAGTTTATAAGTCAAGGAGCATCTGTACGGAGCCTGATGTTTCTTAGTAGTGTGAGTTTAAATAAATTACTGCCTCCCACAAGCTTCTGTTTCCTTGGCTGTACGTGAGATCAATCTCACTTACCACAGGATTGTGAGTTTAAATAAGTCCGTGTCAGTGAGGCCACATGCAGATTGTGGCGTGCGGAGTTTGCACATTCACTTGCTATAGTTCTGCCTTTCTTTACCTGTGATTGTGTGTGTGTGGCTTTCTTTCCCAGGGACGCCCAGTGGTGATTTGCGATAAGGAAGATACCGAGACCATTAAGAACACAAAAAGGACAATCAAGGTGCCCCACTCAGTGGACTGTTTGCAGGGCATTCTCAGCGTGATCCCCTTGCAGTTGCTGGCTTTCCACCTTGCTGTGCTGAGAGGCTATGATGTAAGTGACCATTGCAGAAATCTTGGGCTACCTTTCTACCCCAGTATATTTTGATAGATTTCCTTCTAAATATTTAACAATAGCATTTGAGAAATCCATCAGATATATGTCACATCACTTATATGTCACATAAGTTTGCATGGCCCAGTTTTTAGGTTACATTGTAGCATTTTCTTACCCATAGAATTTAAAGGAATCTTGGAGATTATCGCCACCATCAGAGATTACCTTCTTGGGGAATCTCCACCTGTTTTTATTCTGTGTTTCCTAACAGGGTAGCTCTTGGCAATTCTTTGTTTGGGACTCTCTCACACATTGCAGGACTTTTATAATTCTTGGCTGTGACAATCAAAACATACTACTCTTATGTGGTACATTTCTGCTGTCCCTTCGGAGGGCTGCCACATCTGTTGAGGACTGCTAGAGCTCTTCGTGTGCTGAACTGGCTCCTTTAGAATTCTTTTTCCTGATTTTGAGTCTTTTACAGATACATTATGTGACTATATTTTCTAATCCGAGTCTTTGTAGACTATAATAAAGATGGTTAATAAACACGTTTTCTGTTTTTACAAATAAAAAATTTTGCTTATAGAATCCCCACTGAAATCTACATAATTTCTTTAATCTTGCCCTTTTTTTGCAGGTTGATTTTCCCCGGAATCTTGCCAAATCTGTAACAGTAGAATGAGGAGCATCCGAAACTCTGGGCAATTAAGCAACACAAGACACCTTTTGTATTTAAAACCTTGATTTAAAATATCACTCCTTTAAACCTTTTTTTAGTAAATCCTTATTTATATATCAGTTATAATTATGCAATTCAATTTGTGATTTTTGTGAAATTACCTCATTTTTCTGGTAATTTGTGGGGGAGTTTGAAAAATGGAATCTACATTCAAATCAATATCAGAAACAGATTTAGCTCCCATTTTCTTTAAAGGATGCTGGGTATTGGATTTCTGGACCCTCTGCTTTGATCTGAGAGGACCGTGTGTTTGAAAAGTGATTGGCAGTTATTAGAAGATCGAAAGCCAATGGCAACATAGGTGCACATTTGACTAAGGTTTTGCTAAGTTATGTATAAAGAGAAGATGCTGTGATTTATTTTCAGATTTGTCTGTGTACTTAAAAACTAAAAGCTTTTCTTGGTGGCATTTCTACTTAAGTTAACTTTAGTCTCCCAAATTTGTTGTTATCTGTAGGTCAAAGTAGTTTAGGAAGCTAAATAGTATGGTAGTGCATTGGTTTTCTCCAGCCCTTAACAGAAAATGTTTGTACAATTTTATAGCACAAACCTTAAGTTTGAGCTGCTTCGGACAACTGACAACATGATCTTAAATTTGAAGGTGGAATATATATACATATTGGATATCCGACTCTTTTCATCTTCTATAAGTGGTTTTTATTTCCTTGTATTTGTAGTGTTTTTTAAATCAATCTGCTGAATTACGTTCTTTCTTGTTCTTTGAAATTACCACACAGAGTTGTCATCAAATGTCTCAAATTAAATCAATATTGATATAGTCAGAATTCTCTTCACTTTTGTCCCAAAGAATTTCCTGCAGTTAATTTAACTTCCCTTCACTGCCTTGTATAAAACTATTATCTTCATGTGAGTTTGGAAGCTCTTTAATATTGTTTGAAAGATTTGCAAGTCTTTTGACTAATCATTTGACTCTCTAGGGCTAGGCTTAGAAAACGGTACATGCTTTACACTGAAATTAATGAAGGATTGCATCAAATTCAGTACAGACATACCTTGGGAATATTGCAGGTTTTGTTCCAGACCACTGTTATAAAGCGAGTACTGCAGTAGAGCAAGTCGTAATCTTTTTGCTGATGGAGGGTCTCACCTTCAGTTTGTAAAAAACGCAACATCTGTGAAGCACAATAAAGTGAAGCACATTAAAACGAGGTATCCCTGTATTACTTCCAAGGTATTTTTCTCTGTATTTTCTGGGTTCTACCCCTGCAATTTATTTGGGAATGAAAAATAAATAAATAAAGTGATATTGAGGTGCTTTTTAGCTGGCTAGTGTAAAAACACAATCTAGATTAAAATATTTAGACTATGAGTTTGCCACTCAAAAAGTTGTAATTTCTTCATGGGGCTTTTTTGGCCAGATCTTGGGGGTTATAGGAGAGAGTGTTTATGTTTTGATCAAATCCTCTTTCAAAAGTTTTCACTTTAAAACTGTGAAGATAAGATATTTAGCATAATTATGTAAGCTCAGTCTTTTCCTTTTTCTGTGTTTGAACTTCTTGATGAGGTGAAGATTTTCTGACAGCTGTTGCTGCAGGAGAAGCATAGAATTCTGCTTGTGTAGGAGAGAAAGAATTGACACATTTTGAGGTCATTTGGGAGGACTCTCATTGATGGTGACTGGAAGCCTGATTGTTTTTAAAAATAAAATAGGGTTATTTTTTGCATCAAATGTATAGCTACTGTAGCTGTATTTACCTATTTTAATTGTTTCTACAATTATTTTGTGTAGGCCTGCTAGTTTTAATATGCATACAGTGTCATTTCTTATGCTTGTTATATTAGCATTTACACACCTGATTTGTATGAGTTTGTAGCATCTCTTGATTTGAATACAATATCCAGTGTATCAAATTCATCTAAGGAGCGGTAAAAATTTCCAAATTCTCAAGTTTAAAGAGCCAAGATTCAGGGATTACCAACATTGATTTCACAGTGTTAAAAAAACAAATTAACTGAGTAAATTTGAAGATCTAACTGGCTTTATTTAAGCAGTTAATGCATTGGGCAGCATCCCACCTGTCGATTAGAAGGGTGTATCCTGTAGCATTTCTTACAGATCTACAAGTTTGAGTCCGCATTCTACATGAAAAGTAATATGTGGAATCAGTCATTAGTGTTCAGTCTGTCTCTCTCCCTCCCACCCTGTGCTCACTCTCTTTAGTGCGCACACACACACTTCGCAAAACAGGATAAGTTCGAAACCAAATATCAAAAACTAATACTGAGAAGAAAAGTGATATTTTCCAAACAGGAGGTTTTTCCTCCTCATCCTTTCTTCTTGCTACCTACCCCATTTAATGTAGTGATTTTTAAATTCTTTTAGGAGTTATGAACACAAAAAAGATACTGTGGTGAGGCAAACTAGTACTTAGTGTGCATGCCTAGTTAAAACTAATATAATGCAAGATAAGAAAATCTGATTTTTGCCCTGGCTGGTGTGGTTCAGTGGATTGAGTGCCAGCCCGTGAACCAAAGGGTCACTGGTTCGATTCCTAGTCAATGCACATACATGCCTAGGTTGTGGGCCAGGTCCCCAGTGGGGGCCACATGAGAGGCAATCACGCACTGATGTTTCTCTCCCTCTCTTTCTCCCTCCCTTCCCCTCTCTCTGAAAATAAATAAATAAAATCTTTAAGAAAATAAAAGAAAATCTGATTTTCAGGAAAGATATTCTACAAAAGAATTCTTTTATATAAAACGTTCTTTCTTGTAATACATTTAAACTTTAAATTCACTCATATGTAGCGTAGAGTTCCTTATCCCAGGCCATGAGCCCTTTTTCGGCCTGGGGTCCTGTGTAGCATTTAACACAGGGCCCAGTAAATGATTGGTACTTCAGAGTCAGCTTTTCAATCTTTCTTTAATTACCTAGGCCATGGAAATAAATGATAACAGAGAAATTAATGTTAACCTTGTTCGGTCTGTTATAACTATGTCAGCAACCTGCTATGGACAAGTCGCTGTGCAGAACTGAAAAGTGCATGTTGTTTAGAACAGCCCGTTCGTTCCCAGGTGGACTTGCCACTAGTGAAGATGGGATCATTGAAAGGAAAAGGGCGAGAAAGTGGAAAAAAGGAGTTGAGCTGGGTTGTTAACACATTTTGTACCACATAGAAATCTCTAAGACATATGCCAGGGACCGCAGGTTTTTGGGCAAACTGCACGTGAATTAAATTATCTCGTGATGCAGTCCTTAACAGATGGCGCGCGAAACACGAGAAAACTCGTGAGCGGTGCGAAAAGTGTTAAATGTCCTGAGTAGATTTGTTCACTTAAATCATGGTCCAGGTCGTGGAGTGTATCACGTTCGTAAAAGGTGAAATGTATTTTGTAGAGTAAGCTCTTCCACAGGCTGTGGATCCCTGTCGGTGGCACTCCTAAGAACAGCACTCACTGAAACGCAAAGGTGAAAAGCAGTTAAGCATTAGTGCTCAAAGGGAGCTGACAGGGTGATGTGCAGGCGGGGCTTCTGGGTACAGATTGCCTTTCTCCCGGTTTTTAGAAAGTGGTTTCTGAGATGGTACTGTCTTACCCTTTTGAATGCAGGCCCCTCGGCCTGAGTTAATTAAGCGGATGGGAAGAAAGGAGCCTGTTTTTCGGTTCCTTGTTCATGTTCCTTTGACACTTCTGTTAACTCTTCAAGGGAGGAAAACCAGCTAGAAGTTTGCTTTAACAAACATTTTAAGAAGTTCTTTGGGGTCAGTTTTTTTCTCTGCTTTTTTAAAAATTAGAATATACTCTAACAATAAAAGGGAGATACTAATGTTAGCTAGGGAAAGATATGACTTAAGTGATTTTTCTGAAAAGCACAGTGTCATTGAAAAGTGTTTATTGAAAAAGAATTCATAGCTTACATGGAATTTGTGAAGGCCAAAGAAATTGAAGGGAATGGTGAAGAAAGATATTTTAGTCTTATATCACGTATTTTGTAGATTTTTTTTATACCAGAATACCAGACAGAATGTTTACCCATGAACGCATATTTCAGATAGCTTACCTTGTTTTTAACATTAGAATCAGGTTTAGAAGCTTTAACCCTTAAATCAGTTTTCTCTCATAATATTTAAAGATTGTTAATATATCAGTATTTCCATAGCTTGACTAAGTTAACCACATCTTCAGATCTTTGACATGACAACCAATAGAACTGATAATATTAGCTTCAAGCCAATAATATTGAAGGTTAAAATAAAATCATAGTTAATTAGCAGGACTGTAAAGTTATACCATATTAAATTGTAGGTCTATAATAGGCTGATACCATCGTTAGGGAATATACCATAAATAATGGCTAGTGAGACATTTAGGAAATTCTTGAATTACCTTTCTTACTATGCTGGTTTTCCGAATGAATATAGAAATGATCCTGTTAGCTTTTTAAATGTTCTGTGACTGAATTTTTTTGTTTAAATAAAACTTTTGGTATTTGTTTATATTTCTTGCGAGCTGGAAATTTTGGAATCATTCTTGTTTTGTTTCAGTTTTTTGTTCTTTAAAATGAATGTTTAGTTCCAAAAAAATTCAAGAGGAAAGAAGACTCCCAAGCTTATTTTATGAGGCCAGGATTATCCTAATTCCAAAACCAGATAACGACACTAGAAAGAAAGAAAATTATAGGCCAATATCCCTGATGAAAATAGATACTAAAATCCTCAACAAAATATTAGCAAACTGCATCCAGCAATATATTGAAAAGATCATACACCATGATCAAGTGGGATTTATTCCTGGGATGCAAGGTTGGTACAATATTTGCAAATCAATTAATGAGATAAACACATAAACAAAATGAAGGATAAAAACCACATGATCCTATTAATAGATGCAGAAAGAGCATTTGATAAAATTCAACAGTTGTTTGGAGCATCATCCCAGACACCAAGAAAGGTTGTGGGTTTGATATCCGGTCAGGGCACATACGTAGGTTGCAGGTTAGATCCCCAGTAGGGGCACATACAGGAGGCAACTGATAGATGTTTCTCTTTCTCTCAAATCAAACACATCCTTGGGTAAGGATTAAAAATTTTTTAAAACGTCTGGCACTTATTGATGATGATAACTCTCACTAAAGTGGGAATAGAGGGAACATACTTCAACATAATAAAGGCCACATATGACAAACCCACAGCCCGTGTCATCCTCAACAGGCAAAAACTAAAATCATTTCCTTTAAGATCAAAAACGACAGGGATGTCTGCTTTCTTAATATATGACCACTCTTACTCAATATAGTACTGGAAATCCTAGCCACAGCAATCAGAGAAGTAGAAATAAAGTATATCCAAACTGGAAAGGAAAAGGTAAAACTCATTATTTGCAGATGAGATGATGCTGTACATAGAGAACCCTAAAGATTCCACTAAAAAACTATTAGAACTGATAAATGAATTCAATGAAGTGGGATACAAAATACCCAGAAATCTCTTGCATTTCTATACACCAATAATGAACTATCAGAGAAACTAAGAACATGATCCCATTTACAATTGCATTAAAAAAAATACCTTGGAATAAACTTAACCAAGGATGTAAAAGAACCTGTACTCCGAAAATTAAGACACTGAAGGAAGAAATTGAAGAAGATGCTACTAAGTGGAAACATATACTGTGTTCATGGATAGGAAGAATTAACGTCATTAAAATGTCCATACTATCCAAAACAATCTATAGTGTTAACACAATTCCTATCAATACCAATTGTATATTTCACAGAAATAGAACAAATATTTTAAAAATTTATATAAAACCATAAAAGACCCCAATAGCCACAGCAATAATGAGAAAAAAGGAAGAATTTGGAAGAATCATAGTATTTGATACCAAACTATACTACAAGGCTATAACAACCAAAACAGTATGGTACTGGCATAAAAACAGACAAATAGAACAATAGAATAGAGTCCAGAAACAAATCCACACCTTTATGGTCAATCTTTGACAAGGGAAGCAAGAACATGCAATGGGGTAAAGCTAGTCTATTCAATAAATGGTGTTGGAAAAAATAGACAGATATATGCAAAAAAAGAAAACGAAACTAGACCACTTTCTTACACCATACACAAGAATAAACCCAAAGTGGATTAAAACTTAAATGATAGACTCAAAATAATAAAAATTCTAGAAGAAAACAGGCAAATCTTGGACATTTCTCACAGCAGTATTTTTTTCTGTTGTATCTCCTTGGGCAAAGGAAACAAGAAAAAAATAAACAAATGGGACTACTTCAAACTAAAAAGTCTTTGCAAAGCAAATGAAACCAACAAAACGAAAAGACAACCCACTGGAGGGGGGAACGTTTGCCAATGATACATCTGATAAGGGGTTAATATCCAAAATTTATAAAGAACTTATAAAACTCAACACCAAAAGCAATCTAATTAAAAAATGGCCAAAGAACCTGAATAGAGTGTTCTCCAAAGAGGACATACAAATGGCCAATAGACATATGAAAAGATGCTCAATGTCACTAGTCATTAGAAAAATGCAAATTAAAACCACAATGAAATATCACCTTATACCTGTCAGAATGGCTATCATCAATAAATCAACAAATGAGTGCTGGCAGGGTTGTGGACAAAGGGGAACCCTCTTGCACTGTGAGTGGGAATGCAGATTGGGGGAGCCACTGTGGAAAGCAATATGGAGACACCTCAAAAAATCAAAAATGGAACTGCCTTATGACCCTGTGACTCCACTTCTTGGAATTTATCTGAAGAAACCTGAAACACTAATTTGAAAGAATATATGCACCCCTGAGGTCATTGCAGTGATTTACAACAGCCAAGATTTGGAAACAGCCCAAGTGCCCATCAGTAGATGAGTGGATACAAAAACTGGTACATTTATACAACAAAATACTACTCAGCTGTTTAAAAAAAAAGGAGATCTTACCTTGGATGGGTCTGGAAATTATTATACTAAGTGAAATAAGCCAATCAGAGAAAGACAAGTACCACATGATTTCACTTACCTGTGGGATCTAATGCACAAAATAAACCAATAAAGTGGAGAGAGACTCAGGGACACAGACCAGACTGACAGCTGTTGGGTGGGGGTTGGGGCTGGGTTCTGTGGATGAAAGGATTAAGCAAAGAGACTCACGGACACAGACAGCAGTATGGTGATTGAGAGAGGGAAGGGGGACGGGAGTTATAAGAGGGTAAAAAGAAAAATGATGAAATGAGACTTGGGGTAGTAAACACAATACAATATACAAATGACACACTGTAGAATTGTATACCCCAAACCTATATAATTTTATTAACCAATGTCACCCCAATAAATTCAATTAAAAAATAAAATGAATATTTAGTTAACTGAGCCAATTGGTCATTTCTTCCTTATGCCTTGTGAGTCCAGTGATTCTAATCCAGAACTGAATAAATTATCAAAACTTGCTGAGAATTGCATTTTGAAGCAATTTGCCAATATTTGAATTGCATACATGATTATAGTTGTGTCAAAGATTGTATTGTACTAAGAATGTAGGCAAAGTTTAGTTGTTAGTAAACGTTTCCGATGTTCAAAGTTTATTTGTTATCATTGCTTTTAAAAAGAAGCAATGATTACATTTAACATAACCAAAAGCTGTGTCTTCACTCCAACTTCCAGTTGTTTTAGGAAGGATAAGACAAAAGCTCTACTCATGATGTCATACTGCATACATGTGCTTTCTCAAGTCTTTAAAATAAGACTTTTTTTTGCAGTCATGTGTTGTTTCTAGCAAATTCCAGGGTACACAGTGATCAATAACTTTAATGGATAATTGCAAAAAAAAAAAAAAAAAAAGTAGTGACTAGCCAGACAGCGCAAACAGTTGGCTCTTGAATAGCAGGGTTTGAACTGAATGGATCTACCAGCTGCAGATGTTTTTCAGTATTTTCCTTATGACTGTCTTTATGACATTTTCTTCAGTTTCTTTTATTGTAAGAATACAGTATATAATATATAAAACATACAAAATTTGTGTTTATGTAGTAAAGGTTTTGGGGAGTCGGAAGTTGTATGTGGCTATTTGACTGGGGTAGGGGTGTTAGCATTCCTAACTCCACGTTGTTCAAGGGTCAGCTGTATTCCAAATGTAAAGTTTCTGTAAATCCGGCAATTCGTTAATTAGAGCATAAAGATTCCTTTTACAGGATTCTTTTATAAACAGCAAGCTAGAATCTCTGTCCTTCGTGCTTACAGCACTTGCTATGTTTTGCAGGAGACAGAGTCGTACCAGGGTGGTTTGAATGAATAGATGTGCTGTTTGGCCTGCTCGGAGAATTGAGCCCAGTCTCTTGTCTCTCTCACGCTGTGCTGCTCTGCAGCAATGCCTGGAGCAGCCGAAGCAGCAAGGATCATTTTTTCCACAGGCCATATTTTTGACATAAAATTCAGCTTTACGCCGGGTGAATAATTTTCTTTAAATTCTCCTCGGTTGGCTATCAGTAAACTGTGTGCTTATGAAAGGGCTGTAAACAATTTCCCTAAGAGTGAATGGGCCACTTTTGACGAGAGTGGCACTTAGAGAAAAACAAGTTCTTTCATCTTTTTGGATAAGGGAAAGAAGTCCTATTAAGTTTCTCTCAGTCTGAAGGTAAATAGTTCTCCCTCACTTTCAAAGATGCTGGAGGAGCTTTTATTAGCTCAACAAGAATCCTGGGGTTGTAAACTTACCTTGTAGTAATATACAGAGAAGTTGCCAGGTTATATAGGTCATTTAACTAGACCATCCCCTTCTCAGGAAATATATATGTAATGAGATAAATTCATTATTATCTTTTTGGTTAGCATGTATACAAGAGAACATTTCCAAGATTGAAAAAGCATATCTACAAACATCATATTAACATGATTCATTGATTTAAATTCTGAGGATCACTTATATATTTCTATGTACAGGATGCTGTTATGTAGCCATATTTTCCTTTTTATATTTCAAGAGAATTTAGAATAGAAGTATGGATGGGTAATTGAAAATGAGTCAAAAATGGAGCTTGTAAACAATAGGAGAAATGCTCCATGGATCAGATCAGTTGTTTCCTTTCCATTTATTTATCAGTCTGCCTGTCTGTATGTTTATTTAAAACTAAAAAGATTTTACACCTGTTAGGATAAAAGATATTGGCATATTTTCATATGCTTTTAATTTCTGAAGTACAACAAGTGATTTAGAAGCATCCAGCAATCCAAAAACCAGAGCCACCAAATAAGGTATAGCATGGAACTCCCAGACATTGCACAACCTGGGGAACTTTAGGGTTTAATTTTTTGTTTCTGCACTCAGCTTTGTATGGAGATATGTTTTGAAATGGAGATAAATATGGTGAGGTCTTAGAAGGAAAATTGCCAGAATTTTTCTAAGTTTGTAATATAAGTAAATCTTCATTGGTCATTCTAGATCCATTGTACCTAGAGGGCCAATGAGCCTTTGTTTCTTAACAAATACATCCTTAATTTGTGAAATCCAAAGGCTTATGTCCACTAATTTTAGATTGTCACACAACCTCCAGGTTGCAAAGGTCTAGATGTGTTAGGACACCACAGATTGTTTCTGCCAGCAGCCCTTTCCCGGTGACGCTGTTGTCCTCATTAGGAAAAGCCAGTGTGGCATCAGTCATGGATGTTTTACCATGGCAAGTTCAAGGTGAGAAGGGCTCATTAGGAATCTGTCTTAAGTAATACCTCTAATGGGATGGAAAGTATTGGAGGCAGTAAAGGCTTTAGTTTCTGGGCAGGCAAAACTAAATTGAATTTGTGTGTTTCTGTTACACTTGAATGTATCTAGCCAGTTTGATTTATGGGGCTGTGATTTTCTTTCCTATTTACTTTGTGTGTAGAGATATTGTGAAATGTTGAGCATGTTTGCTTTGAATTTTATCTCTTGCTCTCTTTTAGTTTTATATTTATCCTTTGAATAAAATGTAAACTGATTATTAAAGTTACTTTTACTGCTGCTATGTAGAAACCCAGGAACTGTCAGAAATCTTTGTAGGATTTCTATCTTATGTTCTTGGTCATAAACTTGGACCCACGTGTAGTTACTAAAGTTCAAAGCATTTCTTTGTTTGAAAGTAAATTGATTTTGAAACTTCTTTATATATGCAGTCTCTAATTATTTTATTAATTGATTTGAGAGAGAGGAAGAGAAATATTGATTCGTTGTCCCACTTATTTATGTATTCATTGGTTGCTTCTTGTATGTGCCCTGACTAGGGATCGAACCTGCAACCTTAGTGTATCAGGATGATATTGCTCTTTAACCAACTGAGTCCTGGCTAGGGCTGTAGTCCTTTTTTTTTTTTTTTAATGCTTTAAGTCAAGTGGGAAAATATTCTGTCCTCTGAATGCAGACTTGATTTTACTGACTTATTAGAAACATTGAGTTGTTTTCTCAGCAGAGCTGGATTTGTATAAGTTTGTTTGCAAATTCCTGCTTCTTCCTGTAATGAACACAGGAATGAAGGACAATGACTGGAATTCCCCAGAACAGGGAAAAGCTAGCTGACTTGCAGACCACATCGGTTTCCTCAACTTGATCTTTCAAAGTGTGATGTTCCTAAGTAAATGGTTCTCAACTTTTTTTTGGCTCAGTATGCTGAAACTAAGCAAGGGCAGCGCTGGGAATGTTGACAACCACACTATGAGAAGATAAGGCTGATTTTAAATGTCATTATTTTTACAATTAAAGATCTGTCGTGGCTTAGGTTGTGCCTGAATAGGATGCCTCAAAGTTTGGATCATTATTTAAATGGATAACCCTTTCGTAAAATGTGACGGCCAACTCTCATTTCTCCGCGCTCAGCTCGTGCTGGTCAGGTACACAGATCCTATGACGGGGACTCAAGGATGAGTGGATCTGCTTAAACCGCCTATACTTCTCAGCGCCTAAGTAATAGCAACTTATATATTAGCAACTTATACTTGCCAACCTAAGGTATACTCCAAATAGTTCTGTTTTCTTTCTTGTTTTTTCTTTCAGAGCCTTTACTTGCTGAGTTAGAGTTTGGTCAAGAAATCATAAATCACTACTGGCATTTTCAGTAGACAAGGATTCCATATAGGGAATTGGGCTTACACAGCCATTAGAAGGCCTGGAAAAGTGCAAGTCGGGAGGCCACTGTGGAATACGTCCTCGTAGGGATTGCAAGGAGCGACTGTTGGTGATCTCAGTTGCTCACAGCACCGGGCAGCGTGATTGTCAAAGATGCTTGGAAGCAACTGGAAAATCCCATATTAGCTGCAGTTACCCCTGGAGAATACTGATTTCTACTTCTTTTACAAGCTTTGTACAAATGGCTGTCCTTGGTGAAATCTATTTGGATCTCTGTGGATAAGTACCCAGCAGAAGGGAGAACTTAAAAGGGTGGGGGTGGTACAGAACATTCAACAGACATTGTTCAGGACAGTCTGACCTTTGGAATGCACAGCATTTGTATTGGCCCCTTTTATCCATATTTAAATTTCCAAAGAACAAAAAGAATATCATGATTCTGGCTGACACGCAGCAACTATAAATTTCACAGATTTAACCATTTCTGTGTGATGTTTATTCCCCTTTATTAATCCTAATCCCCTTTGTATAAAATTTTTATATAGTTTTATATTATTATTAACATATTTTAATTATATTTTATAAGACATTATTGTTTTATACAATGTTCATTTAAATTTATTCTTGGCTTATTTATCTTGGTTCTTTCTTGTTTATTATGCCTTGGGCCTGGTATCACTTCCTTTGGATTTCCTTGGGAGACAGGTTGTTGGAGGCAGACTCTCTGAATTTGCATGTCTGAATATGTCGATTTTGCTGGCCATGGAATTCTAGTTATTCCATGGGCAGTTATTTTCCTCCAGCATATCATATTCTGGCTTCTGTGGTGGTCATTGAGATGTCAGACTATTTCTCTTAAAGCAATCTGTTATTCTCTGTGGTGACTTTTAGGATTTCCTCCTTGGTTTTGGTGGTCTGCAGCTTTGCTCTGTTGTTTCTAAGTGTGAATTTCTTTTTATTTTTCTTACTTGGGGTTCATTCAACTTGACTTTATGGATTTTGCATTGAAAAATTCTCATCTAGTAACTCTGAATATCGTCACTTTCCCATTTAGTGTCTCCCCTCCGCTGGTACCTGGTCAGACACATATGAGAGCATCTCACTCTGTCCTTCATGCCTTTCAGCCTTCCACGCATGTTCTTCATCTTTCTTGTCTCTCTGTGCATCATTCCCGATCATTTCTTCTAATCTGTCTTTAGGTTCACTAGTTTACGCTTAGCTGTGTCTAATTTGTTATTAAAGCAATTCTTTGAGGGTTTTATTTTAAAAAATAACTATTGAGGAATAGTTTCTGTATCATAACCTTTATCCATTTTCATTGTACAGTTAAATACATTTTAGTGAATTTAAAGAGTTGTGCAGTAATCATATGTGTGTGTGTGTGTGTGTGTGTGTATTGCTTAGAAGTTCTTTTTAGTTATTTTTCAACTTTGGTCACTATTTTCTCTTTCCTGAAGAAGCTATTTTCAACTTTGTCTTTTACTTCTTTGAACATGTCATGCAGAGTTATTTTTAGGTCTATACCTGGTATTTCCAATATCTATTTTACCTGTTGGTTCTGTCAATGTTCACACCTGGTGCCTTTTCCTTTGTGTGCTTTGTTCGTTTCAACTGAGTTTCTTGGAGGATTACTTTTGAAATTCTTTGAGGCTGAAGTTGAAGGCGACTTCCTTCGGAAAGGATGGATTTGAATTCATTTCTGTGAGGTGCTTAAGGCTTTGCCAGTCCAGAATTACCTTCTACGTTCATGGCTTGAGACTTTGTGCCATTAGGTGATGTAAATTTGGGGCTTAAATCTTCGTGACTCCAGCACCTGAAGGACCTGATTTGTATCTTGGTCATCATTGTTTTCAACAGAGTGCAATTTTACAAAAAGGGAGTTCCATTTCTTCCTTAGAGACATGTCTCCTTTTATGCCTTGGTGAAGTAGCTCTTAATTTTTTTTAAAAGATTTTATTTATTTATTTGCAAAGAGGAAAGAAGGGAAGGGAGATAAACATCAATGTGTGGGTTGCCTCTCACATGGCCCCCACTGCGGACCTGGCCTGTAACGCAGGCATGTGCCCTGACTGGGAATCGAACTGGCACCCCCTTGGTTCACAACCCATGCTCAATCCACTGAGCTGCACCAGCCAGGCAGTAGCTCTTAAATTTTAATGTGCCTGAGGAGCCTATTAAAAAGTGCAGATTCTCAGGTCAATGGCAGAGACCTGAGAATTCAGTGGGTGGGGTTGCAGCCCAGTCATTTGCATCTTTCATAACCACCCGTGATGACCTGCATATGGATGGTAGAGGCCCCCACTTTAAGAAACATCATCTTTAGATTTCATGGTTTCATTAGGTGTGCTGCACAACCTCAAGCAAGACTGTGTGAGTCATGGCGCTCTGTCTCCCCGATGGGGAACGTGTTCATTACAACGTTCAGTAATCCTTTATCACTTTCTGTTTGTGGGCTGGCCTACTTAAATCTATTGTTTGGACCATGGTGTGGGAGGGGGCGCCATGTGCCCCTGTAGATCCAAATCTGAGTGAAATAAGAGCAGAAGTACCTTGTGTTTTGTGGTATTGTGATCAATAATAAGAAATATATATTTGGGTTTTGTCCAGTTTCCGGCACAGAGCTCCTAAAACCCTTGCTTGGAACTTCCTAAGGATGGGCATCACAAAGGCATTTTTGTTATAGTAACGAGGCAAGTTTTGGATGGGTGAATCAGAAATGGTGAATGGGAAGCAGGTAAATGAGAAAGAAGGGAATATTTAGTCTCTGTTAAGAATTTTAAAAACTTTAAAAAGTAAGCAAAACTATAGCAAATCAAGTTTTAAAAAGAGAGAGGAAAATCTCAAATTGACCAAACTTAACTTTTAACTGTATTTATTGCAACAGTGTTGTATCTCTGCAGGTCTGGTTTCTCTGGCATCTCAAGAACATTTCAGGTAAAAGCCATAGTTGATGCTCAGCCATAAATCTCATGTTTTATACACTTGGAAATAATAAGGTTCTCGACTCCAGTTAATTTTACTTCTTTCTTTTATATTATTAATGCTCCTGTCCTTTTGGAAACTGGAATGTGGCAAATGTTCAGAAGTGGGAGAAGCTGTAGGAAAATAATCTGATGTCAATTTATTTTTTCTCTTGGAGTAGAGCAGTCCTTCCCCCGGTGCTTGGGTCTGGATCGTCTGCCTTGGGCGAGAAGGGGGCGGGCACTGCTTCATTCTTTAACGGTCTCTCTTGCAGATGGATCAGGGACCCCAACTTAGGTGTAAGTGGGGCCAGACATGTTTGGATATGTCTGAGTGGGTGGGCTGGGCCCTCTGGAAGCCTGCTGGGATGAGGCCCTTAGCAGCCTCCTGCCAACTAGACAGGATGACTTTGACCTTGGCTCCCGGAGGGGATGGTGATCCTGAGGAGAGCCAGACGCCACCACTTAGACCAGCCCTTGGGTAGGTGGCAGGGGAATCTGTCACTCAAAATGCCGGTAAGATAAGACAGGGGGGACACAAAGGGAGGCGAGGAGTTCTCCGCTTCACCATCCCACCAAGTGCCCCGACTTCGGCAGAGGTTTGGTGGGGACCTGGGGACACCGCCGCAGAGAGAGGATTTATGCGGGGGGCACGTCTAAGTACGCCCTCTACCCTACTCAGGAACACGTCCCAGGAGGTGACGCCCCAGTGAACAGGTGGGAGAGCCCAGGTTGAATGTGGGTTACTGCTGGTCATATGTTGATATGATTTCATTCGCCCTGATGGCTTGGGTCCAAGGAAACTTGGGTTACATAAGAAAGGAAAAGCATACTGTAGTTGGCAAACAAAATGCGTCTTTGTGTGAGAGTGTGTGCGAGAAATGAGCTTTCATTTAGAACCTTTGGCAGTGGCTTCAGCTGGTTCCCCAGCACTTTAAAAGTGATATTTTCTGGGCCTGGAAACCAAGCAGGCAGATCATGGAATTTTGGATGGAGATCTTTAAAAAAAATGTGGACTAGCAGTGAAAAAGGAGGCAGGAATTTGGCTGGGAAGCCTTTCTGGACTGCAGAGCAAACCAAGCAGGGTTACCATGGTGATGCTTCTACTGTTTATATAAACAAAGGTTTTCCTGACAAACATACTTCATTTTTAATAATCCTCAATCCACAGGGGCCTCTTCTCTTTTTGTGTAGCTAGTTCATGCCAGTTGGACTTGGGCAGAATCTTATTATTGGAAGTGGTTGTTTTCAGGCACCCAATACACTTCAAAATTAAGTGTTAAGTGCTGGTATCTTGAAGTGCAAGGGTGAGGGGTGTTTAGTGATGGGAAGAGAGATTAATCTGCAATATGAAAATGTAAAACAGGCTTTTCCCAGATCTGAAGTCTATCGGACCAGCCTGTGCTGAACATTCAGAAACAGACTGCCTTTTCACTTTTTTATCCTCACCCAAAGACATGCTCATTGATTTTAGAGAGAGGGGAAGGGAGCAGGAGAGAGGGAGAGAAGCATCGATCAGTTGCCTCTTGCATGCGCCCTGACCAGGGATGAACATGCAACTCAGGCGTGTGCCCTGACCAGAAATCAAACACCTTCTGCTTTATGGGGCACAGCTCCAGCCAGCCGAGCCCCCGGCCAGGGTTAGACTGCCATTTCAATTCAGTTCACACACCGGACATAACTCACCATCCATAACTGTCTTCACGGCCCTCCCAATCAACCACACTTCCTACTGCCACTGCCTGAGAAGTCGCCCTTCCGTGAGCCCGATTCTGATCACTTGTGAATTCTTAACAAGCCCCTGTACTGTAAGAGGACTCGTGGTTATGACTAATGAAAAACTCTACTCTCTTGAACCAATGCACTAAAGGGGACTTCCTGGATCATGTAACTGGAAAAGCAGGGGTAGAGCTAGCCTCAGGAATTGTTGGACCCAGCTTAGATGTCTATATTTCCAGAAGGTCCCAGGTTCCACCAAGACATTAAGGAACTGAAAGAATGCTTTCAGGCACCCTTTGCCTAGGAACATGGAGTGGTCAGTGATCTCCACAAGCTTTGGTAAAGCTCTTTGCAGTTTTCTTCCTCCTGAACATCTAAACACAGGTCTCTAGACCTGCCCAGATGCTCGGAGCAGCCTGTGGGGGACAGGGGGAGGGGGTAGTGGTTATGGGGAGCATCTCTTCAGTCATCCCATCGCTGCCCTCTGGGGTCTCCAAAGCCTGCAGGGAGCGCTGAGGGCCCATATCAGCTGTGACCAGACTTCTCTACTGATGCCCTTCCAGGGTTTCCCTAATGAGTAAACTGGTTCTTTTCCAAGGCTGCCAGAATTCCGTGATGTGTGTATGCATGGCCTCAGGGCCCCAGGACTCCAGTGACCCAGACAACCCGGTGATGTCCCCTGCTACCTCCAGGCACAGCCGGCTGGGATTAATCCATTGGCTGTATTACCCCAGCTTCAGGACCCCTCAGAACTCCAGTGCCTTGGTGTCTGCCACCACGCAGGATGCCACAAGCATTTCTGAAGGTCATCAGGAGCTTTGCCCTGTGTTTTGGGAAAAAATCCATTCATGTCTTCTGCCAGGTCTGGGTTGGGCCCTCTCCTGGGGGCCATGCCTGGCCCGCATAAGCTCCTGTCTGGTCACCCCCAAAGTTGCAGACGCCTGAGAAACTACAGGGCTCCGCTCCTGGAGTGGGTGACGCTGTGACAACATGCCATGGTGTCCACACTCTCTTCCTTTGCTCCACTGTCTCTTTTCAAGTTTCATTTCCTCCCAGACCCCTCTTCCCCACCCCCCTCTATGAATACCACAGTCCTACCCTTTCAGGCTTCTCTACTCACGGCTTGCTATTTTAACAGGTACAGCAAGGCCTCCGGGGTCACAGCTGGAGGGGCTGGGATCCAGATGTCTTCATTCTCTGCTTTTTTCCTTTATAACCAATGCAAATTTTTGCTGTCTGGGAGAAATCTGAGAGTATTCTTTGTATAAAATGTTAAAAGTGTCACTTTGCAGAGGTTTAATTTTTTTTTTTTTTTTTAATGAGGAGGAGACAGGAGACCTCGCCTCCCTTTGTTTTATTTTTTTAGAGAGAGGGGAAAAAGAGGGAGAGACATCGATGTGAGAGCAAAACATTGATCGGTTCCCTCTCCCACGCCCCCACCTTGGGACCAGCGTGCAGCCCGGACATGTATCCCAACCAGGAATCGAACCGGAGACATTTCAGTTTGTGGGACAACGCCCAAGCGACTGAGCTATGCCAGCCAGGGCAGGGGTTTTAGTTTTGAGAATCTAACTCGCAACACTTGGGGAAGGTAGTGGAATAACACTGGCAGCAGCTGTTTACACCACAGCCCGCAGGAAGCATCGCATGTGAAGAGAGCACCAACTTGCTCTAAGAACTGTGGCTAATGGTAGCGGTAAAGGACAACCTGGAGTGAGGCAGAGCTCAAGGGGTCAGAGTAGCGGAGCCTTATTCATGAGGGCTCAGACAGGGGCCATATTGGAGCCCAGGACTGAGAGCATTGGGAAAAGAGAGCAAAGGACAGAGTAGGGGTCATCTTATCAAGAGAAAATGGTGAGTGTCGCAGAGTGGCCCAGACTCCCTGGGATATGTTGAATTAATTGCTTGGAATTTGTAGGGGTTCATAGGCCCCACAGTCCTGCAGGTGGGGGCTGAACCATAAAAGTGTCACTTTGTGCTGTTATTGTGCCCCTCTTGTACCACCCCAAGGTGGGGTGACCTATAGGAAGCAACCAAGTTATTACAGAATAAAATCTCTTGCGGAAAAGGAATGGTGCCAAGGATTGAAACACTTGCTGTGACGGAAAGAGGCCTCCAGGGGGCAGTGCGGCCCTAGCCTGTCTGGCCGAATGGGAAAATCCCGCGGGAGTCGGGGGAAGAAAAGCCGCTGGGCAAGACCTTTATTCATCCTCCTCCCGGCTCCCCCGACCCCGTCCCTTTTTAATTCTCTGCGGGCGTCATTGCCCCAAGAGGCCGCGGGGGGGGGGGGGGTTGTGGGGTGTGTGTGTGTGTCTGTGTGTGTGTGTCTGTGTGTGTGTTCATAGCCGCGTCTAGAGCATAACTGAAGAGCCACCCTGGGCTCAGACAAAGCTGCTCCCCCAACCCAATGACGACGAGCTGGCCACCTTAGGCCATTCTCCACCAGGGCCACTGCTCAGGCAGCAAGACGTAGGCATTAAGTGGGACGTAGAATTCAACACCCAGGGGCACTGGGCGGGCCGCCTCCGAGCCCTTCTCCCTGCCCCTGCGCTCCAGCACCTCTGTCTTCCCTCCTTCCTCTTCCAAAAATACGCAGCCACTGTCCTTCAGGCACTTTTCTAGGCCCTGAGGGTACTGGCCGTTCTGGAACTTGGATTCTGAAGGGAAAGCGCGGAGGTCCCGCGCAGCTCCTCCCACCTGACCGCTACCTCCACCTGTTCCTGGAGCCTCGGACGCAACCGGCCAGGTGGAAGATGCCGCAGTCCACACAGACCTGCCTTTGGAAGGACAGGTGACAAAAGGCCTTCGTCACCCCTTTCTGTCTCCTCCACCTCCGGGTGTGGCTAGGATAACTGGGAATGGTGCCGCGGAAGAAGCTGTAGGGGCTCACAATGACCACAAGGGGGCGCGTGGAGACACCAAAGGGGCGGTGATCGCGAGGACCAAACTCTATTTCTGGGGCTGCAATATTTCACAGTGACAGGGCAAGCATGGCAGTTCTTTGGGCCAGCTTCCTCCGCCCTCCACCTCCTCCAACCTTACTCAGAAAATTCCCAAGAGTGCTCTGAACACAGAGGTAAATATTCACCTGCAAGATGCAGCCATCTGACTTCCACCTAGGGTCAAAGCAGGAGTAAATGAGCTGGTGCATGTAGGGCAATTTGCTCTAGACCGAAAACTGAGTTTCCTTGTATCCTTTAGATTTCTGTGCTGCTTTCTGCCTCCTTAACTGGGTCCAGGAAATAGGCTGTTGCCTGGGAGAGCTGGGCCCGGAGTCCTGGCTTCTCGTTTAGGTGTTAGGTGTTGGACATCTGCAGCACAAAACCCTCCTATAGTTGTGCAAAGCCTCCTGCCCTCTCTTTTTCCTGCTTTTTGGTGGCTAAAGATTGTCTGGTGCCCAGTGTTTTAGATCCCCACTGAGCTGGTTTTGAGAAGACAATTCAGCCAGGAGTCTGCATGTCTGACATTTGATTGCAAATTGTAACTTTCCAGGCTTCATAGCTCTGGTGTTGAAAGTGAGAAAGTGAATCTATCTGTAAATATCTTGCTCCTTAGAAATTTGTTGTCTCACACCTCTTTACTTTTTGGCTGCTACCCGTTTTTGGCACAACAAATACAACTGAGGTCAGTGAGGCGGGGATATTTCTCATCCACAGCAGTGTGAGGACCAGAAATGAACGTTGGTGTCCCAAGGTAAGTGTGCTCTCTGCCTCAGGGTCGAGGCTGGGCTGTGACCAGGCACTTTTGTCTGGCTGTAGCGAAAATGAGGGTCCAAGATGAGAAGAATTTTTGCCGCGGAAATTGGATCCAGTTATTCAAAACAAGTCTGAATTTCTGGGCCCCACTTCATGCCTGCTTCTCGCTCCATGAGCAGTGGCCCTGGTGGAGAATGGCCTGAGGTGGCCAGCTCGTCACCATTGGGTTTGGGGGACAGCTTGCTTGAGGTCCGGTGGAGAGCTCATCGGAAAGGACCTGGGCTGGGACATGGGGGCCAGGAGTACCAGCCACACCCAGCTGTAGGTACACATGGGTCCCCCTGCCTCAGCCTTGACCCCCAAAATGCCTGAGTGGCTTGCCATTGTCTGAGCAGTCCGTGTGGTCTCAGCAGTCACCTGTGGGTATAAACCCACATTTGCTTAACTTCACAGCCCACTGGATGCAGGACCCTCACCTCCCCCAGGTGCCTCAGCTCTCTCGAGCTCTGCTCAGCGTGCTCAGTCGTAGAAGAGCCAGTCACGTGTGGTCCTGCCTCTGACCTTCGTGCCATGTCCGGGCGTGGCTGCCCTGGCCTGGGCAAAGGGCACTGCTCTCCCGTCTGCTATTCCATGCAGAGGGGCGGGCAAGCTTTTTCTCTTAATGTCCCACATGCAGCTGAGGTCAGGCCGACCTTTCAAACAGGACCGTGCTGGGGGCTTGGACAAGCAGAGGACAGTGACTTGCAGAGGGTCCTGCGTGTCCACCTACCAGATGTGGTGGTTCTTAGGGCCACAGGCCTGTTGTTGAGAGCATGGGTCTGTGGCAGAGTTCTAACGGCCATCATCTCTCCCCCAAAGAGGAGTCTCTGTTTACCTTTCCTACACCCCCGCCTTGAAGCAGGAGAGAGGGTGGAGACTTGACTTCACCTTTGGGACAGACTTTACTTTGTCCCCAGGCCCAGAGAGAAGAGGAAATGCCTTTTCCCCTGCCACCGGGGCTCAGATCCTCTCATTTCCTGTGCTGGGACATGCCTTGCCTAGGACGTCTGACTAGGGGGTGTTCATCTACTTCCCGGCAGGGTGAGCAGCCCCACAGGCAGGATGGGCATCACAGAGCCGCAGCGCACGGGCTGCACGCTGGCCCTCGCTGGTGCTCGGAGGATGCGGAGAGTCACCCCGCAGCATCAGGCAGCTCCTGCCTGCCCAGAGGGTGCACGTTCGGGGTCCTAGTGACCATGCAGCTTCACGCGGGGAATCACATGAGGCAGTTGCTGCACTCAAGGTGGTGTTCTTAGAAAAGGGAGAATCTGCCTTGGGGGTGGATTTAAGTATTCACTCCTCGTTACAGAAGCGAGCTGCTTGGAGCCTTGGAGTATCGCTCTTCATTCCCCTCAAATCGCCTGCCCTCCATTCTTGGCAGCTGCCCTGACTTGGGGAGAAAATGAAACCTGCTGCGTGTTTCCGCCAGCTTCCGGCAGCATCACGCAGGTGGAAGTGGTCACCCCCGGCCCCTCCCCCGCCCTCCTGTCACGCTGGAGAAAGGCCGCACTCCGGCAAACCTGGCACTCCCCGACTCAGGTGGGCGGCTGTGGAAGGCAGCCTCTAGTCTCTGGTTCCAATCTAACCATAGCCAGAGGGGAGGGGGAGGGGACTGTGGGGAGGAGAGTTTTCAGAAACTACTATAAAGGACTCACAGACAAAACCAAAGGGGAGGGTGGGAGCAAGGGAGGGAGGTGGGTTTGGATGGGGGGAGGGGAGGGGAGAAAATGCAGACAACTGTAACCAAACAACAATAAAGTAATTTTAAAAAATTAAAAAAATAAAGTAAAAAGGGTCTGGTTCCGTCTTGCTGAGCCTCTTCTTCACGTGCTCGTCCTGCGGAAAGCTGGCCGCCACGTTGTGACCTGCCCTGCAGGAGGCCCATGAAGCAAGGAACTGAGGTCTTGGGCCAACAGCCAGCAAGGAACTGATGTCCTCTGTCGAACAGCTTCTGAGGAACTGAGTCCTGCCAAGAACCACGTGAGTGAGCTTGGAAGTGAGCCCTCCCTCGTTTGAGTCTTCAGATGAGCCCAGAACCCTGGCCAATGCCTTGCAGGCAACCTCATGGGAAACCCTGAGCCAGAAGCCCATCTAAGGCCCCACTAAGCCCATCCAGATTCCTGACTCACAGGCACTGTGAGATGATGTGTGTGTATTGTTTTAATCTGCTAAATTTTGAAGTAATTACACAGCTGTAGAGAACTAAAACAAGGGCTCTCAGACTTGTCAATTTCTCAGCCCTGAAAACTTGGGAAAAATCCCTGGATTCACATAAGGTTGCCACATTTTTATTTTATAAAATAGTTCTTGAAAAATGATAACCCGTGTTCACTTTCATTATTTTTATAAAAGAAAGAACACTTTTTTCATTTTAATTATGTTTTTCTTTTTAAAGATTTTATTTTTATTTATTTTTTAGAGAGAGGGGAAGGGAGGGAGAAAGAGATGGAGAGAAACAGCAATGTATGGTTGCCTCCCACATGGCCCTCACGGGGACCTGGCCCGCAACCCAGGCATGTGCCCCGACTGGGAATCGAACCGGGACCCTCTGGTTCCCAGCCCGTGCCCAGTCCACTGAGCTATACCAGCCAGGGCTATCATTTTAATTATGTTTTAATCACACTATTATTTACATACAATATAATTCATCTGTTTTAAATTTGAGGAATTTTGATAATTCTCAATAATTGTCTGTCATTTCCATAATCAAGAGGTGCAGTGACTTCCTCATCCTAAAAGTTTTCTCACGCTTCTTTGCACGCAATCCCCGCCCCCAACCTGGGCCCCATGCAACCTTAAGCACCTTCTACCTGCTTAAGAGGAAGTACGTTTGAATGTAAAAATACTTAGGAAGGATGTAATCTCAAAATAAAAGGCGACCTTTGAACTGAACACATTTAAATTCAGAACTCTAAGTCTGTATATACACGGCCTTACTTAACTCCCGGACTAACAGCGTTCGGGCACCGCCGTTCTGCCCCACGTGCACCAGGTAAGGGAGGCTGCTGCGATAAAGATTCTCTGGTGCGTTGTGTCTTACATCAGGTACGTGCACAGAAAGGGGCCACATGTCAAACCTTCATAGTTCAAGGGAGGCCTGCATGGTGGGCCTTTCGTTCCAGAGGCCACAACAACCACACGTGAACGTGCTAAGGGTGGACGGGGGGCAGTCATGTTTTAGGCCTGGAGCTCCCTTGACAAAAGCCAAGCTTTAACTTTGAAGTTGTCTGTTGTGTTGGTGCACCTCAGATAACATACCTTTGAAATGGCAGAGTGATATTTTCCCAGACCCCCTCGAAGGCACAGCTGCCTCACCGGAGCACAGGATGACACTGTTATCTCGCTGCCCAACTGCCCTTTCTCCGAGCTGGAAATGGAAACCGTCCGGCATCCACCAACGCAAAAAAAGTACCTGTCTCTCTGACCTCAGAGATTTTCACCCTTTGCTTTCTCCCGCCCCCCTAATCTACCACTGAGGAATTTCATGTAACTCCCTTACATTTCTTCCTTTGATTCTAGAGCATAAAATACGCTGCAAATCTGCTGTTCTCAGGAGCAGTATTTCAATCCACTGAGATACTGTTTCCCAGCAATTGTCTGTTTGGCTCACATAAACTCGTCCAAGACTTTTTTCTTAGGTGAAAATTCTTTTGTCAGCAGATGGGAGAGTTTTCCTCCCTGGTCCAATGGTAGGGGGGATGTTTGGATGGGTAGAGGGTTCCATTCTACAAGGTCATCCAGGAACCCAGCTTGGTGAGCTGCTCTGCCAGCCTCTGTAGACGGTATCCTTCTCTGCGGCCAAAGTAGCTGCTGTGATTTCCCAGCGGGAAGGGAGAGAATGTGTCCATGGCAAGTGTCTGTAAGGAAATCATTCAGAAATTTCACACTTCACTTTTGCTGATACAGCACTGGCCCAAATCAGTCATGACCAAACTGAACTGTGGGGGAGGGGCTGGGAAACAGACTGAATCCAGGTGAAGCTGGCCCGGTTAAAGCTGGTGGATTCTGTTATTTACCGAAAGGGGAAGACAGCATGATGCCCTCCCTTCTAAAATGTCAACCTCTCTCTCTTCTGCTTCTAGCCACCAGCTTTTCAAGTGTTCCTCATCTTTAGAGTTCTATTCTCCTTATTAGGATTGAATCTTTTCCCCCTCTCTCACACTCTTCCTCCTTCTTCAGTCCTGTTCACTCCTCTCAACCCAGGCAATATGGTTCTCCCCCAACACTGCTCTGAGGCCCATGGTCCTGTTTTTGTTGAATTCATGCTTTTCAGTGCTTCCTGTTACAGGACTAAAGGGGTGGTGTATTGGTCTGCGTGCATCAAAGCCCAGTCAAATGCAAAGAGGCATTTGCAGCCAAGAAAGTAGGGGTTTATTAGTTGAGGAAATGGTGCCAAGCCTGAAGTCACAGGTAAGCTAGAGCTCAAAAACCTGGCTCTTGGATAGCTCCCAGGGGATTGGTTATCAAGGGGAGAAGTTGTTACTCATGGTGGCTAAAGGAGTCGGGGTTATGAGCTCTGCTGATTGGTGGGGGCCGGGCAGGGTGTCGTTGACTATTGCATCAGGCCCTGGTGTCAGCTGTGGTGGTGTTCTGTCTGGTTTCATGAGCGCTCGGTCAGTAGGGTCTGTGTGCTTTGTGGGCCTGGGGCTGAAACACACTGAAGTCTAGATACTGTCTTTAGCTTGACCGAAACTCTGTGTCTGTGGTCAACAGGCCTGAATCTTTGTTCTCGAGACAGGTGGATGTGGACGAGAATCTGATGTCCTACAGGCTCCATGACTAAGGAAGGGAGTGGACGGATAGAGAGGAGAAAGGGGCCATGTTAAAGAAATGGAGTTTCTACGTGGTTACCTTCCCTTACTGGGTGTTTCTTGAGCTTCTAGTGCATCGACGTCCTCTCCTGAATGCTGTCTTTCCCTCATTCATTTGCTGTCATAACTTCATGTTTTCCCCATTCATTTAGTCATTCCTAGTCAACCCCTGAGTGATTCCTCTGCTGCCTCCTATAAGCTCTCAGCATTTCCCAGGGCGCGACTCTCTCTTCTCTACACATGTACCTGAGCAGACCCGTCCTATGATAAGTCAGTTAGGCTGCATGGAACAGAAACCCAACAGATGGTGGCTGATACAGGCAAGAGGCTCATCTCTCTCACGTAACAGAGTTTGGGGGCAGGCTGTCTGTCCAGGGTGGACCCAGTTCCTCTGCCAGCATTAGCATGCGGCTCTTTTCCCTAGGGTACATGGTGGCCGCCACACCTTCAGGCACCACATTCTAGGCAGGAAGGAGAATGGAAAGAAGCAAAGCCAAAAGGAGATGCTGACCATGACTGTTACAGTTCATAAAAGCTACCTCAAGAGTCCCCACTGCACCCAGCACTCCTATCTCAGACAAGGTCCCATATCCTCCGCCAGCTACAAGTGTGTCGTGGGAAGCGAGTAATCTGGCCGGGCACAAGCAGATCTGAACACAAACGGGAGTCTTAATAGGAAAGAAGGTGACTACTAGGTGGGAAAGCAGCTGCAGGGACCACCCATGACTTTAGCACCCACCTGTCTGCTGACAGTTCAAAAACCCATGTCTTCTATACGATGGACCAATAAGCACCTGCAACAATCCCAAACATCACTAATCATCAGGGAAATGCAAAGTAAATCACAATGAGACACCACCTCATGCCCACGAGGATGACTATGATGGAAACAAATAACCGAAAAGAATTGTTGGTGAGAATGTGCAGAAATTGGAACCCTCGTGCACCGCTGGCAGAAATGCAACACGGGCCGCTGTTGTGGAAAAGGGTGTGGCAGTTCCTTAAAAAATTAAATACGGTGTTGCCACACGACCCAGCAATTCCATGTGTAGAAGTGCACCCAGAGGAATTGGAAACAGTGGTGCAAATGGATATTTGCACACCCATGTTCATAGTGGCGCCTTTCATATGAGCTGAAAAGGTGGCAGCAACACCGATATCCATTGACAAATGAATAAACAGGATGTGGTGTAGGTGTAAATGGAATAGTAGTAAATATAAAAAGGAATGAAATTCTGAGACTTGCTGCCATGTGAATAAACCTTGAAGACATTACACTGAGTGAAAGAAGCCAGACACAAAAGGACAAATACTTTATGATTCTACTTATATGAGGATCCCAGAATAGGCAGATTTATAAAGACAGGAAGTAGAGTTGGTGTTACCGAGGGATGGGGGATGGGCAGCTCTGTTTCATGGGTGCAGAGTTTCAGCTTTGTAGGATGAAGAGTTCCGGGGATGAATAGGTTATGGTGATGGTTTTACAACAATGTGAATCTGTCTAATGTTACTGACTGTTCACTTCAAAATGGTTAAAATGCTGAATATTGTGTTATGTATATCTTACCATAATAAAAAAAATCTGTATCTTCAGTTTTGAGTGCCCATGATTTCAAGATCTACTGATTCAGGTGCTGGACATTTTAATTTGGCTGCTGTCATGAATCCTGTCCTGCAGAATTTGTATGCTATGGCAGGCGTGTAAATAAATTCACATGGAGTATTTAGGACTAGAAGAGCTGGGACTATGCGTCACCCCTCTGATCTCAGAGAGAGACCAAGAGAAATGGCCCGAGAGTGGGCTGGAGAGCGAGGGCCCAGGAGGGGGCTAGAGAGAGAGCAAGGGGGCCCATGAGAGGACCAGAGAGGGTGAGAGGGCCTGAGAGTGGGCCGGAGGGAGTGAGGGAGAGTGGAGGGAGCAGGGGCCCGGGAGCAGGCTGGAATGCCTCGGCCACTCTCTCCAGAGGAGAGAGTGCCCAGACCCTTGCCTTGACAGGCTTTTATTGTCTTCTCCTGGGTACATTACATCAGAGTGGTCTTCATTTACTATGGATAGGTTTGCTTTAGGTGAAAGATAGCCAGGAAGGTACATCAAAGGATTGTTTACAAAAATGCAAAGACAGAGGTATGGCTGAACTTGAAAGGATTAGCACCGGTCTAAGGAAGCTAGGCATGCATTAGCATTTGTTCTTTTGATCCAGGGTGAGAGAGTTTTCTAGCAAGAGCAAGGCTCTAGGAAAGTTGCCATCCTGATTTACCCACAGGAAAGCCCGTTTTCACACCCTTGGGGCCTGCTTGCCATCCCACGTTCCACTGGGGTTTTTTTAAATGTGGGTGTTGGGCTACATTTTCCATGGTGAGTGGAACAGTCCTCCTCCTACAGGCTGCGTCATCTCCAACACGCTAAGCTCAGAGCTGAACTCAGGACATTCCCCATGGGGCTCTGCGTATTAGTCCTCTAAGATCGATTCACAAGCTTAGTCACTGGCCAGCAAAGCTTCCCACGGCACCAGGGCAGGAGGCTCTGGAGCCTGTCCACCCTCCGCCACAGGCCAGGGAACCAGCCTCTTTATAACCCTTGGCTCCTGCAGGCCAGCCCAGATCACCTCCCCTCCAGCAAGCAAGGAAGGAAACAAACAACTCCCCCTTTCCTCCTGGTGAGTTCCTCTTTGGGGCCTTCTCATCTTTTCCTGGTTTGATCTTCAGTGAACACCACCCTGTCCACGTTGCCAGGTTGGGATAAGTGCCTAGGCTCGCCTTTGGCACATGGCACTGCCCTGTTCCCGAGCACTGCATGTCCCCAGATCTCAGAGAAAGGACAGCCTTGTCAAGCCTCCCCGTGTTTCACACGCTCCTGCCTCAGGACCGGGGCCTACCTGGGCTGTGATGGATCGGCCACCTGGTCAGTGTGCATGCCCACACCTGTTGTTAAATATGTTGGACGATACCCCAGCCTAAGACTGTGGGCCTACTCTCTGCAGACTGTGGCCACTAACACCCATAAGAAGACAGATTATCTCCAAAGGGCCACACGGAGTCTGCCTGTACATGAAAGAGACTGGCAGAACAGAAACATTTCTGCTTCACTCAGCAGTTCTGCAGACACAAATTAAAGTAATTCTCAAGAATAACAATCTGAAAACTGCGTACTACACTCATTGGGAGACATGCTAATTAGCAGTGAAGATGGAGGAAAAGATTCAGATTGGGGGACATTTCTGGGTGTAGTGGGCGTGGGCATCAACTCACGCCCACAAGGGTCTGGTTTATTACCCCCGAGAGCCTGACTGGAGAGTGCATTTGTTGTCCACTGCTGGGTGTCAGGGAGTGCCTTGACCGGGTCCCCACATTTAGTGGCTCACAACAATGATATTTATTATTTCACAGTTTTTGTGGATCGGGACTGGCTTTGCCTCTCAGGCGCAGGATCTCACAAGCTGCAGTCAAGGTCTCAGCAGGGACAGTCATCTTAGGCTCAGCTGGGCAGCATCCTCTTCCAAGTGCACTGGGTCATGGCTGGCAGGCTTCGGCTCGTCCGTGGCTGTTGGCCGGGGGCCACCCTCAGTTCCCTGTCATGTGGACCTCTCTGCTCTCTGCAGGGCAGTTCACGATGCGGCAGCGGGCTTCATCAGAGCGCTCACTCCAGAGCAGCGACCTTCAACCTTTTTCATTTCATGGCATACATAAACTAATTACTAAAATTCTGCAACACACCAAAACATATTTTTTGCCAATCTGACAAAAGATGGTATAATTTAGATTGATTTACAGAAAAAGAATAATGATAATAGTAATTACCCTTTTTTGCTCCAAAGCGACTTTTTAAAAAATCTTTTTGAAAAAATGTATTTATAATACTTTGCAATATAAAATAATACTTAAAATTATTTAAAAGTTTTTATTTATTTTCCTCTACTTGCATTTAATATTTAACGAATTATCAGAACTTGACATTGTTTTAGAACGTCTTTTGTGTGAAGTCGAAATTTGGACAGTCATACTCTTAAATCTTCCAGGGTTTCTAGCTGTGATCTATTTTTGTTCTTAATATTATTCATTGCAGAAAGGCTTGATTTGCACAAATGTGCTGTGGAGAAAGGAAGCAGTGCCTTTTTTTGTAATACTGGGAAATTCACTTTAAAGAGATGACCAGAATGAAGTAGTATCTGTTCTTAAATGTTTATCTCTGGTAAGTCATCCATTATTGTAATCTTTGGCATGCACTTAAGACAACTGGATCTCTTATCCAATCCAAAGATGGTAAGTCAGGTGAGGGGAGATATTTTTCAATATTTCTACTAAGTAATCTTGAACTTGATAAAATTAGACCTACAGCATTTCCATCCAGTTTGCACCTTCTTGTTCAGTCCAACATCTCTATTGCATTTTCTCTTCTGATTCTTTACTCCCAAAGCATTCGTTTTTTTAAAAATATATTTTACTGATTATGCTATTACAGTTGTACCATTTCCCCCGCTTTATTTCCCTCTACCCTTTGCAATTCCCCTCCCACCCACATTCTGCCACTTTAGTTCGTGTCCATGGGTCCTACATGTAAGTTCATTGGCTTCTACATTTCCTATACTGTTCTTAACCTCCCCCTGTCTATTTTCTACCTACCGTTTATGCTTCTTATTCTCTGTACCTTTCCCCGCTCTCTCCCCCTCCCATTCCCCTGTTGATAACCCTCCATGTGATCTCCATTTCTGTGGTTCTGTTCCTGTCCTAGTTTTTTTGCTTAGTTTGCTTTTGCTTTTGTTTTAGGTGTGGTTGTTAACAACTGTGAGTTTGCCATCATTTTACTGTTCATATTTTTTATCTTCTTTTTCTTAGATAAATCCCTTTAACATTTCATATAATAAGGGCTTGGTGATGATGAACTCCTTTAACTTGACCTTATCTGAGAAGCACTTTATCTGCCCTTCCTTTCTAAACGAAGGCTTTACTGGATAGAGTAATCTTGGATGGAGGTCCTTGCCTTTCATGAACTTGGAATACTTCTTTCCAGCCCCTTCTTGCCTTTAAGGTCTCTTTTGAGAAATCAGCTGACAGTCTGATGGGAACTCCTTTGTAGGTAATTGTCTCCTTTTCTGTTGCTGCTTCTAAGATTCTCTCCTCATCTTTAATCTTGGGTGATGTAATTATAATGTGCCTTGATGTGTTCCTCCTTGGGTCCAACTTCTTTGGGACTCTCTGAGCTTCCTGGACTTCCCGGAAGTCTATTTCCTTTGCCAGATTGGGGAAGTTCTCCTTCATTATTTGTTCAAATAAGTTTTCAATTTGTTGCTCTTCCTCTTCTCCTTCTGGTACTGCTATGATTTGGATGTTGGAATGTTTAAAGTTGTCCTGGAGGTTCCTAAGGCTCTCCTCATTGTTTTGAATTCTTGTTTCTTCATTCTGTTCTGGTTGAATGTTTCTTTCTTCCTTCGGGTTATTGATTTGAGTCTCAGTTTCCTTCCCATCACTATTGGTTCCCTGTACATTTTTCTTTATTTGACTTAGCGTAGCCTTCATTTTTTCATCTAATTTGGGACAAATTCAACCAATTCTGTGAGCATCCTGATTACCAGTGTTTTGAACTGCGCATCTGATAGGTTGGCTATGTCTTTATCACTTAGTTCCATTTTTGGAGCTTTGATCTGTTCTTTCATTTGGGCAATATTTTTTGTCTCAGCGTGCCTATTACATGGTAAGGGGTGGAGCCTTAGGTGTTCACCAGGGTGGGGCAACCCAGGTTGTTGCATTGTGACTCAGTATGTGGGGGAGGGGTCTGAGAAGGAACAATGGTGCTTGCTCCACTCTCTGCCAGCTTTCAGCCATTTCCCCTACTACCAACAAGCAAAGTGGGCCCTTCTGTGCTGATTCCCAGGTGGGTGGGCTTATGTATATTCTAGAGCCCTCTGGGTCTCTCCAACAAACTCTCCTGTGAGGCTGGGAGTTACTCCCACTGCCGCCTCAACCCCCACTGATGTTTTCAATTGGTGGTTTGAGGCTTTATTTCCCTGGGCTGGAGCACTGGGTTGCGCAGTCTCTTTCACTCCCTAGCTGTTCCTTTATCCGCACTCGAATGTGGGACCCCCTGCTCCACGAGCTGCAGGCTTGGTGGGTCTGCCAGCCACTGCCTTGCCGAGAGTCCTCTCTGCCCAGCTCCACCCCTCCTACTGGTCTAGATGAATGTGTCTTCTTTAACTCCTTGGTTGTCAGACTTCCTTACAAGTTTGATTTTCTGTCAGTTCTGGTTGATTTTGTTTTCAAATTGTTGTTGTCCTTCTTTTGATTGTGCGAGGAGGCACAGTGTGTCTACCTACACCTCCATCTTGGCTGGAAGTCTGCTAAAGCATTAGTTTTTCTTTGAAATCCTTAATTTTGTCAGTGCAAGTAAGAATATTTTTACCATCTCTTAGCATACTTTTATTAAGTATGTTCAAAGATTGAAGTAAATCAGCAAGAAATGCAACCTTATTGCACCAAAGCTCATCACTGAGAAAATCAGCTCAGATTGTTGAGATGTCAAAAAAGTTAGAACTTCCTCTTGTAGTTCATAAAATCTTGGTAGATCTCGACCACGAGAGAACCACTTAACTTCTGTCTGCAATATCAACTGTGTGTGAGACGCCTCCACTGAGGAACACAGTGCTGCAAACAGTCTGGGTTGTAATGACCTGCTTTTCATACAACTGCCAATTGTGACAGTCTCTCTAGTAAATAATTTTTTCAGGTACCAGTGATTTTGACACTAGTACTTCCCTGTGGAGAAAACAAGGAGTAAAAATAATTCTAGGATTCTGTTTTTGAGCCATTGTAACACATCCTTTTACATTTATTGACATAGAGCAGGCACCTTCTGTACAAATACTGATGTAAGAATTCCCAAGACAAGTTATGACAATTTAAGTAATTATCAACAACATCAAAAATATCTTGGTCCCTCATTGTTTCTGGGAGTGGTCAACAAAATAGAAACTGTTCTATAATCTTTTTTCATAAATAAATCCGCTGAATGCAAGAAGTTGAGCTTTGCCAGTGACGTCAGTTGATCCGCCCGGTTGAATGGCAAACATTGCTTCTGTAACGTGAGATATCGCTTGCAATTCAACCACTTGGGACAGATCCTCAGTACGTGTCATTGCTGTCATCTGACATCGGAATTTTCAAAACCTCCTTTTCCTATTCTTTTCCAAACATGATTTTTATAATTTTATAGCATGCTGGTAAAATTACAGATTCTGTAATTGTGTGAGATTTCATTTTTTTGGCAGCAATGTTTGCAATTGCATAACTTGCTTCTAAGCTTTTTCTGATACCATTACAAATTCAGTCCATATTTTTGCTTGATTAGTCTTATCCAGTATAAGTCTTTTAAATATTCAACCGGCCTTTGCACGAGTGAGAATGTTTAATTGCAAATGTCTTTTTAATTTACTTGGAACCATAGCTTGGTTTGCTAATTTTTTACCACAAACTACCCTTGTGGGGACGTGGTGGATTTTCTCACTGGATATAAAACTGAATGACAGGTAATATTCATGGTAATGGTGAGCAATCGTTTTTAATTTAGTGTTAGAAGAACCAGTGCCAGTGAAGGTACTAGATGAGGTATTAGCTGCTGATGTGTTGGGCAAAGCAGCACTCAATGTACTAGTATTGCTTTCTTTGCTGTCCTCTGAGTTTCTTTCTTTTTTTTTTTTCTTTTGGTGGGAATTTATTTACTTATTTTTAAAAATATATTTTATTGATTATGCTATTATAGTTGTCCCATTTTTTCCTTTCCTTTATTCCCTTCCACCCTACATTACCCCCTCCCACTAGCATTCCTCTACCTTACTTCTTGTCCATGGGTCATACATATAAGATCTTTGGCTTCTCCATTTCCCACAGTATTCTTAACCTCCCCCTGTCTGTTTTGTACCTACAATTTATGCTTCTTATTCCCTGTAGCTTTTCGCATATTCTCTCCCCCGTCCCTTCCCCACTGATAACATTCCATGTGATCTCCATTTCTATGATTCTGTTCCTGTTGTAGTTGTTTGCTTACTTTGCTTTTGTTTTTGTTTTAGGTTCAGTTGTTGATAGTTGTGAGTTTGTTGTCATTTTACTGTTCATAGTTTTGATCATCTTCCTTTTCTTAGATAAGTCCCTTTAACATTTCATATGATAAGCACTTGGTGATGATGAACTCCTTTAACTTGACCTTATCTGGAAAACACTTTATCTGCCCTCCTATTCTAAATGATAGCTTTGCTGGATAGAGTAATCTTGGATGGAGGTCCTTGCTTGTCATCACTTTGAACACTTCCTTCCAGCCCTTTCTTGCCTGTAGGTTTCTTTTGAGAAATCAGGTGATAGTCTTATGGGAACTCCTTTGTAGGTAACTGTCTCCATTTCTTTTGCTGCTTTTAAGATTCTCTCCTCATCTTTAATCTTGGGTGATGTAATTATGATGTGCCTTGCTGTGTTCCTCCTTGAGTCCAACTTCTTTGGGACTCTCTGAGCTTCTTGGGCTTCCTGGTAGTGTATTTCCTTTGCCAGATTGGGGAAGTTCTCCTTCATTATATTTTCAAATTAGTTTTCCATTTCTTGCTCTTCCTCTTCTCCTTCTGGTACTGCTATGATTTGGATGCTGGAATGTTTAAAGTTGTCCTGGAGCTTCCTAAGGCTCTCCTCATTGTTTTGAATTCTTGTTTCTTCATTCTGTTCTGGTTGAATGTTTATTTCTTCCTTCTGCTCCAAATCATTGATTTGAGTCCTGGTTTCCTCCCCTTCACTGTTGGTTCCCTATGCATTTTCCTTTATTTCACTTGTCATAGCCTTCACTTTTTCCTCTATTTTGTGACCATACTCAACCATGTCTGTGAGCATCTTGATTACCAGTGTTTTGAATGGTGCATCTGATAGGTTGGCTATGTCTTTATCACTTAGTTCCATTTTTGGAGCTTTGATCTGTTCTTTCATTTGGGCCATATTTTTGTCTCAGCGTGCCTGTTACATGGTAAGGGGTGAAGCCTTAGGTATTCTCCAGGGTGGGGCAACCCATGTGGTTGAATTGTGGCACTGTATGTGGGGGAGGGGTCCGAGAGGGAACAATGCCACTTGCTCAGCTCTCGACTGGCTTTCAGTCACTTCCCCTGCCTCTCACAAGCAAATTGGGCTCTTCTGGTGCTGATTTCTGGGTGGATGGGTTTTTGTACATTCTAGGGCCCTGTTGGTCTCTCCAATGAACTCTCCTGTGAGGCTGGGAGGTTCTCTTGCCACCGCAACCCCCACAGATTTTTTCAGTCAGAAGTTCTGAGGCTTTATTTTCCCACACTGGAACCCTGGGTTTCATGGTCTGTCTCACTCCCCAGTTGTTCCTCCTGGTTTATCCGCATGCAAATGTGGGACCAGCTGGTCTGCCAGTCGCTGACTTGCTATGAGTTCACTCCACTCCAGCTGCCTGTCTGCCCCTCCTACCAGTCTGGATGAATGTGTCCTCTTTAACTCCTTGGTTGTTGGACTTCCATACAGTTTGATTTTCTGGCAGTTCTGGTCACTTTTTGTTTTTAAATTTGTTGTTTTTCTTTTGGTTGTGCAAGGAGACAAAGTGTATCTACCTATGTCTCCATCTTGGTCAGTTCTGAGTTTCTTTTTTCTTTTCTTTTTTTTTAAATTAGAAACTTGTCCATCTTAAATGGAATTCTATTAAAAAACAAACAAACAAAAAACCCAAACAACTCTTACCAGTCAAAATAAAATACAGGTATTAGTTGAAATTATTTGTGAACACACTTGTCAAAAGTTCAAAACTAAACTGTTGAAATGAAGTAAGTCTTACACAATTTAAACAATTTTACCATCCATAAATTTCTATGCATATGAAAGGAAAACTTAAGATAATAAATTTTGGCACTGATGATGATGTTTAGCAAAACTCACCTCACTTCATAGGACCTGCTTCGATGAAAATTACGCAAGGGGACCAGGGACGTAGCGGGCCTGTGAGCACGCAGGGGTGGGAGGGAAGGAGTGGAGCTGCTGCAGGCCTGCTTCGAGTACCCATCAGCTCTGTGCTCTCCAGGGCCCTGGCCACATGTCTAAGTGACTGCAATGCTCCGGCCCCGTGGGGTGGTGGCTGTCTTTTAGATGGAAAATTGAGCTTAGCCATAAAATATGTCATTTCTAACGGATTTTTCTTTGCAACACATCTGTTCAAAATCACTGATCTAGAGGACCCAGACAGAGATATGTGAGAAGGAAGTCAGTCTTATAGTCTAATCTCAGAAGTGCCATCCCATTGGTTTTGACTATATTGTAATTTGAAGTATGTCACTAGGTCCAGCGTACACTCAAGGGGAGGGGCTGTGCCAGAGAATGAACCTCAAGAGGTGGGGGTCACTGGGAGCCCTTGTAGAGCCTCCTACCACAGTGCACTCTTTGCGCTTGGGATATTTCACCTTGCAGGGCACTTCAATCAGTTAGCCAATTCGATCAAAGGTAAGAGGTGGATAAATTTGCTGACAAAGTTTTGAGTAGTTCTCCCAACTTCTCTGTGTCCATCTTTTCCACTAGTGTCAATTTCCGTGACTTTAAGCACAGATGGTGAAGTTGCAGACAGATTGAAGGGCCAGGTTTCCTCCTCGGACTTTGAAGGTGGAAAGTGAGCGCCGGTTCTCAAGGCTGCCTTTCCTCTCCTGGTCTGACTAGTTCCCTGCGGTCTGGCTTTGCTCTGTGGTTTGTTTGCATGGGCTGCACAAGAAAGATGACTTAACCCAGCCAGGCTCCTGGGCCACATGGAGCCCTGGCAGGGCTGATTTCAAAGTGAATCATTAGTCACAATAAGCCATAACTAATTAACGAGCAGAAATCCATGTCTTCGCTACAGACACACCACAACCAATCACACCCTGTGCCTTGGCATGTGGTGCTCCCCATCTGAAATGCCCTCCCTACCTCGCCAATCCAGCCTTCCAGGTGCCCCTTCCCAAACCTTCCTATTTCTGTCCATGCAGCTCTTTCCCTTTCTTCTCAGAAGTTTTAGAGCAGCTAACATCTGTGCTACCAGTTTAGCTTCCGGCCACATCCTGCCTCATGGGGTTCTTTGTTCGCCACGTGTGGGCCTTGTGCCTTGCCGCCAATAATACGTAAGTTTCTCCAGGGCAAGAACTGTTGCCCAACTCCTTTAAACCCACCATGGCACCTCCCCAGTCTCCCTGCACTGTGCCTGTCCCTGGCAGGCTTTCTCTAAATCAATGTACACTTGACATTGGTGTCTGTGGCATTTGCAGAGTTGAAGCCTGTGATGCAGAGGAGGGTGATGGAGAGGACTTTGCCTCTTTCTGTAGCAGCGGCTGTGTGGACAGAACTAGTTTGCGCTCACATCCCCCTCTCAGCTCAGTTCACGCATCCTTGTCCATTTCACGCACGGGCCCCTGTGATGCTGGAACTCACAGGCCATCTCGTCTAATTGGAGCCCATGGGGCTGCGGGGCTGTGCTACCTGTGTGATGATGACTGGTCTAGAGAAACCTGTCCGACTGGGGAAAGGGAATCTGGATCTTCATTTTGGGGCAAGCAACCTGCTCCTCCCCAATGTTCCTGCCTTTTGGAAGAGTAGTTGCTTTTCTGCTTTGAAGGAAGTAGAGGGAAAATGTGTGTGAGAGCTGCAGGGAGGAGCTTGGCCATTGCTTGGATGCCTGCCGGCACAGGCACGGCTCAGTGCTGGACAAGGGGTCTTGGTGGGGTGGTGCAGACAGAGGAGCTGGCCTCTTGCAATGATCGCAACTGTGGATTTTGTCCTTGGCTTTGTAGTTCCAACTCAAAGGTCAAGGCCAAAAGTTTCCTGGCACCTCAGTTTGCCACTGGGAACAGGAGGAAGTGTGGTCCTTCTAGTAGGGCTGTGTTTCCTGTGAGTGCTGGGGATTCGATGGCCACAATGGATTCTGGGGGTCAGCTGGGTGAGGGAGTGGTATTGCTCACATTCTCCCATAACCAGTATTTATAACCGGTGTTTACTGGGCACACCCTGGACTCCAGACTTTGGGGTGGTGGGCATTGAAAACACAGGTGGGTATGGCAGGTCCTGGCGCTGGAGGAGCTCTGGCAGCACAGGAGGAGGAGGAGAGAATGACCCAGAGCCCTGCATCCCTTGCCGTGGGTGCCCAGGGCCTCAAGGAAGGGCCACTGCAGGTGGGGCCATCAGAGGAAGCCAGAGGAGGCCATGCTGAAGCTGAGTCTTGGCAAGTAAGAATTAGTTACTTGGAGAAGATTTCCAATACCCATATGGAAAGGCCCAGAGGGGTGTGAGTCCATAGTGTGTTCAGGAATGTGGAGTGAGTTTGTCTGGCTGCGATGTGAGGGTTTGAAGCAAGAGTAGCACTCAGGCTTGTACTTTCAAATGATCACTGTGCCTGGTGTGGAGGGGGCTGGAGGGGCACGGGGTGCAGGGGGTAGGCCGGCAGAGGCTCTGTAGTCACCCAGGTGAGCGAATCTGGAGAGCAGGAGGCCATGCAGGAGACATCAGGGAAGGCGGCCAGAGTTCCTGAGGCTGTTTTGTGTGTGTGCACATGTGTGTGTGTGTGAGTGTATGGGTCCACAAGTGCCTGAGTGCATGTGTGTGAACGCATGGGTCTGCCCGCATATGGATATAGGTACGTGCATGCATGTCAGTGCATGTGTCTGAGCACGGAGGGGACTGGGGAAGGATATGATAGATGAGCTGGGGAAACTACATTTAGTGAACTCGGTACAGTATTATTCCTCATTGTGTGTTGGGTAAACTGAGGCTCTGGTGTGTTAAATAACCTCCTCTCTTCACTCATGAATATTTGATCACCATCCACTTAGGAGGCATTTCTACCATTTTTGATGCTTACAGAAACATTATAAAGCAGTTACTATTACCTCCCCATTTTATAGGTGAGGAAACAGACTCAGAGATAAGAATCCCGACAAGATTGAGCGGGGTGTCAGGTATTCTATGTGGTGTCTGTGGCAAATGTCAGCTGGGACTTTTTCAAATAGATGGGCTTCTCATTTTAAATAACTCGAATTGTCTCTTGTGTTCTTGCTTTCTTTCTTTTCTAATGAACAAAAAGGGTAATCTTGATGCCTTTCAGAGTCCTCCAAGAATATAGACAAGAGGAAAGGTTAGGATTTCTTAAAACAATAAGGAGTCTGTAAGTACGCTGTCCTCCTTAGGGCAAGTCCACTGAGACAAGGTGAAGGGGAGGTAGAGGGGAGTTCTGCGGGTCCCCGTTTGCAGCAGAGTTTACTTCTGTTTTAATGTTAATCCTCCGGGTCTGGTACATGTGAACGCCATGTTGAATGGACGGAGGAATGGTTGTGATGTACGCTGTAAACTGGCACTTCCAAGTTTTACTGTGTATATGGGCCACCTGGGGATCCCGTTGAATGTAGACTGGGATTCAGCAGGGCTGGGTGAGGCCTGAGATTCTGCGTTTCCAATGTGCTCCCTGGGCGTCCAGACTGCAGGGCTTGGACCTCCCTTTGGGTAGCAAGACTGTAAAGGAAATAAAGAGGTCAAAGGTGCCTGCAGTGAAAGAAGAGGGGAACATGGGTGAGAGTCTGGGGAAAAGAATGGATTTTGTTTTGGGTATGCTGCCTTTGAGGCCCTCAAATTTCTTGTGGGAAATTGTGTGGTGGTAACTAGTGGCATTAGAATTCAACAAGAGGTCAGCGAGAGGTCAGTGAGAGGTCAGAGTTGAAGATGCAGACCTGCATCTCACCACCTAGATAGTAGTGGATGCCTTGGGGGAAATGAAATTGCTAAAGACGAGGGGAGAAGAGATTTTCTGAAGAGACAAAAAAGAATAGGGTGTAAGGTCTAAGATAAGACATTTAAGAAGACAGAACAGTGAGGAGCCTGACAAGGCATGGTGAGAACATTAAAGGAACAACCAGAGGGTGGGGATGACAGAAAACAAGTGAGAAGAAGTCAGGAGGAGGAGGGGGAGTACTGGGTCTCTCTCAGTCAGATCCTCCACCCCCATTCTTCTCACTGTGCCCTGAGCCCTGGGAGGAGTGCCTCTCACACCGCAGCAGCAACGGGCTTTCTTGCCTTCAGGTCTCTGGTTGGGTTTGAGCCGATCGGGAGCTCTGGCTGGAGGTTGGAGGGTAGAGCAGAGTGAGTTGTGGTGTGTATTTTCCTGGCTCTTACCTTCCACCACAGAGCCCCATTCCTGTTGAGCGACCCTCTCCACATAGCTCACTCTGTTTTGGGAGAGCGTCTCTCTGCTGCTGGCTCCGGTCTACTGCAGCATCCCCTGTGAATAAAGGGGCTATTTATAGAGGTGTGAGATAGTTTGGGAAAAGCAAACAAGCTTGTGTGTGCCATCTGCATCCTGTTTGGACCCTGACCAATAGAGAGGGATTGGTCGGCAGTGCTAAATGTTGTAAGAGGAGAACGAGAGACAGGACACAGAATTTTGCAATTGAGAGCTCTCCTTGTTTCCCCAGAGCCATTTCCCAAATATGATGGGCACAGTGAATTGAGGGCCGAATGCGACTTGAGGAAGTATAGGCTAAACCACTCCTTCAAAAAGCTTGGCTATGAAGAGAATGAGGAAGCAGGGCAGTACCTGGAGGGAATACTGGGGTTGAGGAAGGGGATTGGAGGGTTGGCGGCCCTGGAGCACATTTATGAGCAGACAGAAAGGTGCTGTCAGAGAGGGAGAGATTGAAGATGCAGAAGAGTAGGGGATTGATGGAGGGAGGGGTCCCAGGGGGCCAGGGCCTTAGGATCAACAAGACATGGAAGACTCAGCTCTGTAAAGGAGGAGGCACGTTTCCTTTGTAACAGATAAGGAAGAGGGATGGGTGGGTGACGGAAAAAGGAATTTGTGGGAGAGTAAGGGACACAGCCAGATCTCTTGGGTAGTGTGCTCTTTTGGTAGGCAGAGGGGGCAGATCTCTACCTGAAAGTGAAGGAGTGAGGGATGGAAGGAGAACTTTAGAGAAAGCTACTGTAAGGAGGGAATCCAGAAACAGCTGGAGAAAAATGAGAGGTAGCAGCCAAGAGGCCTCTGTCATATTCTGTGGTCCCCAATTTCTCTCACCAGGTGGGCCACCTTTTAAGCATCTGTCCATTCTCTCTCCCATCACAACTGCTTCTGCCACAGCATTTAATACTAGATGCATTTTAATTGTGAGGTCTCTTGCTTTGTGGAGTAATTACTTGTCTTTCAGAATTTCTCCTCCCTCTCTCCTCTGTTCCAATATGGTATCTGGGTGCAGGGTGAAGAACATGAGTCTTCAAAAGATTTTTTTGCTATCTCTGGCTGACCTCAGGTTGAGGGTGCTAGCCCCCTTCTCAGGTCTATGGGCATCTGTCTGCATCCTGTGTTTGGCTCAGCGCACCATGGCACAACTCTGGCCTGATCTGGAATTACAGATCCAGTACCTACCTCCATCTTACGCTCTGGACCTCTTGTTTGAAAGGAAGAATCTGATTGGCTCAACCCAACCAATGGGCTGGTTTCTCTTGGGCCAGGTCTCTACCTGGGTCTCAGTCAGCTGTGCCAGGGTGAGGGGCCGTGTGTTACAAACATGGGCCCACAGACCCACCCTTCAGCAGGAATTGTGAAGGGTGTTCGAGCAACTTTATAGGAGAGGCTCCTACTGAGATTAACACCCTCAAATGAGTTTAGGCTTTGGACTGATGTGAATAAAATTGTTTTAGGAAAATTCTTTTGGTCATTTTCCTGGGATGCTGACATGTCCCTAAGACATAACAAGGAATTAGCTAATGGCTCTCCATGATACTTCACCATGAGGCAGAGCTCCCTAAGAGAAAAGAAATGAGTTTTCTCATGATTCCTATTTCCTTTTTGATCCCAGCAAATTGAGCTGACTGGAGGGGATGTGATTCAGAGGCTGAGGTGGTAGAAATAAAACCTAGGCATGTTCATTACCCATGCCTGCCCAGAGCTGCTGCACCCTTAGGCAGAGAAATTTCAAGATCACAGGCCTGGCTGGGCCAGGTAGCCCAGAGAGGAGGCCCCAGCCTACTCTTTTTAAGGCACATTGGTAAGGTTTGGAAAGAGCTAGGGATCTGGAGTTGGAGGGTCTTGTTTGAGTTTTCCCTCTGCACCATATAATTTCAGGCAAATCTCACCGAGATTATAATTTTTAAGAGACAATATTTCTGGACAGCTAATACATTATGTAAAATTCACACTAAGGTGTGGATGGCAGATTACTGAAACTTTTTCTTGGTGCCAGTTCTAAGAAAGATATTGAGCTTTGAATAATAGGAGTAAAGGGTGTATCATGGAAAGACGACATCGGTAAGTCTATAGGCCAGGAATTCTATGATGAGATCTCTACATATTTAGTCCCAGGCTGATTATTCTCAAGTCTAAGTGCTTGATGTGGTGCCCACTGGACTTTCTATGTGGAAGAAAGCCAGCACCTGGAATGCTTGTAAGGGTCGTCTCTGTCATGAACTTTAAAATCTGGGCTCTGTTTTCCATGTCTCTCTTTTCCTGAGATACTTGCTGACTTTTTCTTGCCTTCCTGCACCAACCTTGTTTGAAAGAGAGAATTTGAAACACTGTCAGAGTGTTCAGCTGTGACCCTTCAGTCTGCTGACCCCTGAAGGTATGTGTTCTCTTAATAAAGGGCCAAACTGTCAGGCTTATGCTATTTTTCTTTAAAAAATAAAAACAGCCCCAGCTGGTGTGACTCAGTGGATTGAGTGCTGGCCTGAAAACGAGAGGGTCGCTGGTTCAATTCCCAGTCAGGGCACCTGTCTGGGTTGCGGCTGGGTCCCCAGTGAGGGGCGCGCGAGAGGCAACCACATATTGATGTTTCTGTTCCTCTCTTTCTCCTTTCCTTCCCCTCTCTCTAAGAATAAGTAAAATAAAAATTAAACAAAACAAAACAAAACAAAAACAAAAACCTGGGAAACCTTATTCCCAAAGCAATAATAACAACAACGCCGACCTAGAGACCCCATTGGGTCTATTTTTCAAGGAGATAATCCATCAAGTCTCACATGCCACATGCATTTCTTTTGTAAAAGATTCCTGACTTAATATCTCCCTGAGGACTTTGTGAGGATGATCTCACCCACTGAAATTGGCAGGGAAGAAACATTCCAATTTCATCTCAGCATAAGAACAGAAAGGTGGTTGTTAAGCAGAAATTATCCAGTTAGTAATCAGACAAGCCCAGTCCCTTCTTCTCAGAAAGATTCTGACCAAATTCTGGAGATACTTTCTGCAGGTAGAATTTACCCTACGGCCCACATGAATTTGCTTTTGGCTTCTGTCAGAGGCTTTAAGGTCCAGCTGATTTCGAGGGACTCTATGAAGGAAAAAGGGAACTTGGAAGGAGTGGAATAATGTAGAACTCTTCCTATTAGAAATACGTGGAAATGCAGCATTAAATGAAAACCAAATTAATCTAGTTGCTGGAACTGAAGAGGGAGTGGAAAAACAGCCGGAAGTGGTGAGTGGCGCTGCAGCAAGCCAGGGGTGTGGGTGTGTCTGTCTGTGCTCTTATTTGGTTGGGATACAGCCCAGGCCTTGGGCCAGGGCTATAGGGGCATAGACAAGAAAGCAAAAAGTGGGCAATTGCAGGGCTGAACTCTCCATGAAAGGAGGACTAAGAAAAAAACATCCAGTCACTGACTCAAGAAGATGCCAAGGACGTTTGCCTTTATCTGGGTTCTGGGTGAAAAAAAACAGTTGAAAAAGTAAAATCCCAAGCTTCTGCTTTGAAGTATGTATACTGTCCATCCGTTGTGGACACCCTGGACTAAGACGTGCACATCAAGAGCGGTCCTAGTTGTGTTACTGCTAGGATGCATTCAGAAGCAGATGGAAAATCACTCTGGTCACAGGAGAGTTCCATTGAAAAACCAAGCTCAGTGGAAGATGAGTTTTCAGTAAGAAATCTAAAACACCTGGTGGAAAGATCCACCATGAACAAGAATTTGCAGACACAATAAACAGTAGAGTCAATAACCGTGAACTTGAGGTCATAGAAAAACAGTCTGAAAAAGACTATAAATACAGGAACGTTTACATGGTTAAAGAGATGAAAAGAAAAAGTAGGAGCCACAACGAAAGAATAACACATTATAAAAAAAGAATGAGAGAACACTGATAATACAACACATGTTTAAATGTAAAAATAATTAGACAAACTGAGGAAAACACTAGGCACCAACCAAACAACCGACAAACCCCAACAGCATTCCCCTTTCCCCTCAAACCCCCGCCTCCCATAGAACGACAACAATAACAACAAGAAGCTCCAAAAGCCAGACCTTGGAAACAGAGAACGGGAGGCCCCCATTTTATCCTTGCATTTTTCAACCCCCTGAAGGTCAGCCTGGGTTATACAGTCTTGTTTGTACACTCTACCTGTTAGCGTTAGGGTTATTGTGAAGATAAGGATGCAAGCACTCGACTTGGCTACTTAGGACATCAAAATAGTCTTTCTAATGTGATAATGGAAAGAGCTGGAAATACTGGACCCCTAGGGCTCCTGTGAGTAGTCCTGTGAGCTCATACAGGTGGGAGAGAGTGAATGGGGAATTTGAGTGGAGTCATGAGATGAAAAAGGAAGTTAAACAATGGAATAATTGTGTAATTCAAGCATACATAGTAGAGAACTTGGGGAGTGGACATGCCTGATGATCAGTCACTATCAGTGTAATGAATCAGTGTTAGCTTTGCCTCTTCTACCTTGCTCCAAATATTTGTGAATTTTCCATTTTTTCTCCTGTGATAAACATTTAGCAATACATGAGTGTATCAAATCATCACATTTTACACCTTAAACATACACAATGTGATATGCCAATTATGTCTCAATAATTTAGGCTGACCTTTATTATGTTGAAATATGTTCTTTATATTCCTAAGTTGTTGAGAGTTTTTTTAAAATATTTTTTAAAATTTATTTTTAGAAAGGAGAAGGGAGGGAGAAAGAGAGGAAGAGAAACATTATTGTGTGGTTGTCTCTCACACACCAGATACTAGGGACCTGACCTGCAACCCAGGCATGTGCCCTGACTGGGAATCGAACTAGAGACCCTTTGGTTCACAGGCTGGCAGTCAATCCACTGAGCCATACCAACCAGGGCTGTTGAGAATTTTTATCATACAGTGTATCACATTTAATTTTTAAAATTTCATTTAATTTTTTTCCATTATCCTGGTGTATCACATTTGCTGATTTTTGTGTGTTGAACCATACTTGCATTCGAAGGTTAAATCACTTTTGATCATGGTATTTAATCCTTTTAATGAATCGTTGGATTCAGTATTCTAGTTTATAATTTCATTAAAACTTTTTGCATTTATTTATAAAAATGTTTAGTAGAATTCACAGCAAACCATCTGGTCCTGGGCTTTTCTTTGTAGGGAGATTTTGATTACTGATATAATCTCCTTAGTCATGGTTGATCTGTTCATATTATGTAGCTTTTCATAATTCAGTCTTGATAGAATATATGTTTCCAGGAATTTATCCATTTCTTTTAGGTTGTTTAATTTGTTGGTGTATAATTGTTCATAGTGGTTTCTTATCATCCTTTTTATTCCTGTGGTATTAGTTGTAATGTCTCCTCTTTCATTTCTGATTTTATTTGTTTTCTCTTTTTTTTTTAGTTAATCTTGTTAAAGGTTTGTCAATTTTGTTTATCTTCTCAAAAAAAAAGTTAGCTTCTATTTCCACTGATCTTTTCTACTGCTTTTCTGGTATCTCTTTCATTTATTTCTGCTCTGATTTCTGATATTTCCTTTGTTCTACTATCTTTGGGTTTAGTTTGCTCTCCCTTTTCTAGTTCCTCGAGGTGTAAAGTTAAATTGTTTATTTGATAGCTGTCTTTTTTTTAAGGTTTTATTTATTTATTTTCAGGGACAGGGACAGGGAAAGGGAGGGAGAAAGAGGAGAGAAATATCGATCAATTGTCTTTCGCATGCGCCCTGTGCTTTTGCTGCATCTTGTAAGTTCTGCTATGTTGTTTCCATTTGTTTCAAGATATTTTTGATTTTCCGTTTTATTGCTTTTTGACCTATTGGTTGTTCAGGAGTATATTGTTTAATATCCACATATTTGAGAATTTTCCAGTTTTTCTCCTGTTACTGATTTCTAGTTTCATACTGTTGTGGTCAGACTTTTCCATCCACATACCATACTTGGAATGACGTCAATCTTAAATTTGCAAAGACTTGCGACCTATCACATGATCTATGCTGGGAACTTTTTCATGTTACTAATTTGCATACTTTCATTTCAGCTTGAAGAACGCTTGTATTTCTTGAAGCCTGGTCTTGTGGTGATGAACTCCCTCAGCTTTTGCTTGTCTAGGAAAGTTTTCTCTCTCCATTTCTGAAAGACAACTTTGCTAGATAGAGTATTCTTGGCTGGCAGTTTTTTTTTTTCTTTTAGCACTTTGAATATATTTTCCCACTCTGGGGTTTCTGCTGAGAAATCAGCTGATAGCCTAATGAGGATTCCCTTGTAACTTACAACCTTCTTTTCTTATGTTGCTTTTAGGATTATGTCTGTCTTTGATTTTTTCCTCAGTTTTATTATAATGGGTCTTGGAGAATATATTTTCATGTTCAATTTATTTGGGGACTTATTAACTTCATGAACTTTAATGTCCAAATCTCTCCTCATATTTGAGAAGTGCTCTGTTATTATTTTTAAACATAAGTTTTCCACTTCCTTCTCGCCCTCTTCTTCTTCTGGGACTCCAAATACTTACGTAGTCTTTTGTTGTTGTTGTTGTTGTTCTCTGGGTAATTTCAAAGTTCCTGTCTTCTAACTCACAGATGTTTTTTTCTACTTGATCCATTCTGATGTTGATGCTCTCTACTGCATTTTAAAAAAAAAATTAATTCATTGTGTTCATCAGCTCCAGAATTTCTATTCTTTTTATGATTTCTCTTTGTTAAATTTCTCATTTTGTATATTGTTCACCTGATTTTGTTGAATATTATTTTTGTGTATTCTTAAAACAGATATTTAAAAATCTTTATTGAGTAAATTGCAGATTTTCATGTCTTTGGCATTGGTTCCTGGAAGATTATTTTGATCCTTTGGTGGTGTCACTTTTTCTTGATTTTTCTTATTCTTTGAAGTCTTGTGTTGCTGTCTTCACATTTGAAGTAATAGTCACTTCCTCCACACTTTACCGATCAATCTTTCAATGTACCTGAATGCATATATTTCTTTTCTCTAATAGTGTGTTGGAACCTCTCCATGGGACTCCTGGGCTTGTGCAAGAGCTCTCTCGTTTGTGGGAAATTATCTAAGACAGTGTTCTCCAGGGACTCCTGGACTGTGGCTAGATGGGCTCGAGCTGGTACGCAAGGCCATTGTAGGTCCACAGCTAAGACTGAGGTCTCTATGCCTCCTATGCAACACACAGGCAACAACACATAGGTCCACAGCTAAGACTGAGGTCTCTATGCCTCCTATGCAACACACAGGCAACAACACATAGGTCCACAGCTAAGACTGAGGTCTCTATGCCTCCTATGCAACTCCCCTTGAATCCCTTGGCATCCGATGCTGGATCTCACATCTCCCACAAAGGCACTTTTGTCTGTGGATGGATGCCAAATTATTGTTGAGAGGGGGATACAAACATGGGACTTATTTGATCATCTGGATGATTTCACTCCCCTAGGATTCTTACTGGAAATGTTTAGAGAATAATTTAATGGACACCCATGTATGTATTATCCAGCTTAAGAAATTAAAAGAGTGCATTTGAAACTTCCTGTGTCCTCCTTAGCTTCTCATTACCTGCCCCTCTCTCTAGTTCTGAGGTTGGTGCTCATCATGCCCCTGCATACGTTCATAGATTTATTACATTCACCTTTTAGCTCTAAACAATACATAGAACTATTTTGTATATTTATAAATTTTATAGAAATGGCATAACACCACGTGTGTCCTTCTATAATTTGTTTACCTCACTTAATATTATGTGTTAGGAGATTTGTCCACATTGATATTACTAGCTCTAGCTCATTTTTATAAATGTGTTATCATTTATTTATTTACCTAGGTTGCTTTCATTTTTCACTGTTACACATAATACTGCAGAGAACATTCTGTTTCATGTCTCCTGGGCACACTTAGGGCTTCTGTAGCTGGGTTGAAGGGTAGGCACACTTACCACTTGGGTAATGCCACACATTTCTTGGGTAACAATTAAAATGCCAACCTTCTTGTATCTTAGAGTCCTGGCAGCGACCTCAAAGTCTGGCCCTGTTTTTCCTAATAGACTGTTTATTTTCTTTTTTTTAAAATGAATTTTTATAAGTTTTAATAACATGTTCTACGTATCAGTTTTTTGTTGGGTATATTCATTGCAAATGCATCTCCTAGGCTTTTCTCTTTGTTACAGTTTACTCTGTTAAAAAAGTTTAAATTTAAATTGAGTCATAGTTATTAATCTTTTCCTTTATTCTTTATTGTTTGTGCCTTCTTGGGCCTTATTTAAGGACTTTTTCATCAAGCCCTACAATGGAAGGATTTATTTCTTACTCAATTCTGGCAGTTTATTTTTAGTGGCATAATGGGTTTTACTGTCTATCCTCTGGTATGGTCCTCTGGCCAGCTCTGGTTTTCTTTTAATCCATATAAACTACTCCTTAGACCTGCAGAGACTCAAGCAGCTTCAGGGAGTGCCAGGCCCATTCATCTCAAGGGTGGAGCCATCTTAACATGTCTCACTATAATTCTCCAAGAGAATTATCAAGATTTAGGCAGTGAACTTCACTGGAATTTTTCCAACAAAAACTTATTAAAATTCTTTCCTGGAATAAGGTTAGATGGAGATTGATAATTAAAAAATAGAAATTGTTTAGTATGAATTTAGGAGCAAGACAGAACTGGTTTTTGAAATCCTAGTCAAGTCACTAATTCTGGGTCTTAGTTTCTTTATAACATGGGGACACTAGCTAAAGTGAAGAATTTATGAGGCATATTAAATGCACAAATCTGAACATAGAGCAAGCATAATAAGCAAAAATAGCTGCATTTGTCGAGCACTTAATATATGCTAGTTACAGAACTACATACCGTATTTTTCGGACTATAAAATGTACTTTCCCCCCAAAATTTGGGAGGAAAATGGGGGTGAGTCTTATAGTTTGAATGTAGCTTACCTGGTTCACATTGGTGAAATGTTATGTTATTTGTGGTATTAAATATTTTACTACATTTTTTGCTTCAAACATTTTTTTCCTATTTTCCTCCTCTAAAACCTAGGTGCGTCTTATGGTCCAAAAAATACGGTAAATATTTTGCATGAATTGTCTCACTTGGTCTTTGACAATCCTCTGAAGTTAAGCACCTCTACTATCATAATATAGAGCAGGGTTGTCAAACTCATTTTCATCGGGGGCCACATTAGCCTCGTGGTTGCCCTCAAAGGGCCGAAATAATTTTAGGACTGTAAGGATGTAACTACTACTTAATTGTTAAGGAATTATATTTGGCCCTTTGAAGGCAACCACAAGGCTGATGTGGCCACCGGTGAAAATGAGTTTGACACCCTGATATAGAGGTTAAGGTAAAGGTTTTGCTTGAATTCCAATTCCAGCTCAGCAATTTGCTGTGTGACCTTGAGATCTTGCGTTTTAGTTTTCTCATCTCTAAAGTGGAAATATAATAATAGTACAATATGTATTTATTAGTTTACCAGGGCTGCTGTAACAAAGTGCCGCAAAGTCAGTGGCTTAAACAAAAATTTCTGTCTCACGGCTCTGTAGGCCAGAAGTCTGAGGTCAAGGTGTCGGCAGAGCCGTGCTCCCGGTGAAGGTGCTGGGGAAGGAGCTGTTCCCGACCTCTCTCCTTGCTGCTCGTAGTTCCTTGGTCTGTGACGGCATGGTGCCAATCTTTGTATGGTGTTCTTCCTGTGCCTATATCTCTGTGTCCAAATTCTCCCTTTTTCTAAGGATCTAAACCATATTAGATTAGAGGCCCATCCTCCTCCAGCATGACCTCATCTTAACTAATTACATTTACAATGGCCTTATTTCCAGATAAGCTATAAAAATAAGCTGTAAGTCAAATCATTTTACTTTGTTCTTAGTTTTCCAAGCACTTACTTACTGCAACACATCACTGAAGCTCCATGTTTCTTCTTGCTATTTGTTCCACTTAGTATGTCCCAAACCTGAGCCCCATGTCTCCTCACCAGGACTTCCCTCCTGGTAAGTTCTCCTACTTATGCCCATTCTTTTTTTCTTTTTTTAAAAGATTTTATTTATTTTTATAGAGAGGGGAAGGAAAGGAGAAAGAGAGGGAGAGAAACATCAATGTGTGGTTGCCTCTCAAGTATCCAGGCATGTGCCATGGCTGGGAATCGAACCAGCAACCCTTTGGTTCGCATGCCTGCACTCAGTCCACTGAGCTACACCAGCTAGGGCTTTATGCCCCATTCTTATAACAAGGCTCTTGCCCAGGTGTCCTGGTTAAAAAAAAAATTAATGAGATAAGTTTTGCTGGGGCTTATGTGTTATAACCCCAGTGGGTTCCCAAAGGCTGCAAGTCTGACAGCCTGGGAACAGGGGACAGTAGGGACCAGTAAGAGACGGTCATGGCTGGGAAGGTTTGGTCACGGTTGGGAAGTTGAGAACAATTTACCACGTCCAATCTCAAGTCCTCGTTTTCAAAGTCCTCACAGTTTCCAGGGTGTCTAGTCCTCTCTCTCCCTCAGACCCTGCAGCAGGAGTCTTTACCCATGAGATTCACTTCATTTCCATTTAGTAGAACCTCTCCCCCACCCCATGGCAACAAATTTGGAGACTAGGTAGAGAGAGTTTGCTGTAAATTCAGATGCATCGGGCACTGAGGAATTGTGGCCCATTTTTCTTTTCCTCTGGTGTGGTTTGTCGTGCAGCGAATTCTCATTGGTTATGCTGAGGTGAGGATTCTTTGGGATTTTGGAAGGAAATTTCCTCACATTTTCCATTCCTTTCTTCCCAGAGACAGTTTGCTGGCAGTGTAACAGCCACTTCTTTCGGCAGCCAGAAGAGAAACAGAGCTTAAGGCAGAGGCAAGAACCCTGCGCTTATGCGGCCTGTACTGTGTTTTAGCATTAAAAAAAAAAAGTCAGACCAACTTAGGGTCATTTTTTTGAAAAGTGAAGGAAAATGAAAAACTTAAAAAGGACCTAGTCTCAAGAGGAGTGAAAACTGCTCTTTGAGGAGAGACGATTGTGGCTGAGATGGCAGCGCCACTTTTCTCTTGCCTCCTGGGTCGTGGATGCTCACCTTTGCGCATCACAAGCATTGGTTGGGGTCTCTGATGGTGGCCTCTGTGGCGTGGTCCTCGCCTCCTCCTCACCAAAGACTGACTAACCCAGGCCCCGTGCCCCAGGGATTTCCAAAAAGGGCCTCTATTGTCTCAGGTGTCAGGCTTCCCAACCAAGTCCCCAAATCACTCACTCCTGCTGCCCCTTCCTACTTAACTCAGCTGTGGTGCCTGAAGGCAGTTCTCACCTTCAAGGACTTGTGAAGGGCTTTTATAAATGCTGCCTTAAATTTAACTTCTCACTGTCCAGTAAGTTTGTGCTGAAGGAATTGCTATAACTTTTAAAGAAAATGATAAAATCAATATATGCATATGGTTAAAATAAAAAAGCAGCCCTGGCTGGTGTAGCTCAGGGGATTGAACATGAGCCCGTGAGACAAAGGGTCGCTGGTTTGATTCCCAGTCAGAGCACGTGCCTGGGTTGCAGGCCAGGTCCCCAGCCGGGGGCAGGTGAGGGACAACCACACATTGATGTTTCTCTCCCTCTCTTTCTCCTTCCCTTTCCCTCTCTCTAAAAAAATAAATAAATAAAATCATTTAAAAATAAAAAAAGCAGACGGGCTTGGCCTGTTTGCTTCAGTTGGTTGGAGCATCAGCCCATACGCCAAATGGTCGGGTGTTTGATTCCCAGTCAGGGCACATACCTGGGTTGCAGGCTCAGTCCTTGGTAGGGGTGCATATGGGAGGCAACAAATTGATGTTTCTCTTTCACGTCAATTTCTCTCTCGCTCTCAATAAACATATGAAAATAAATAAATAAATAAATCAGACAATGTTACAGAAATTCGGGCTCACAATGAAAGGCTCCCGTCTCTCAAGCCATTCCCACCCACTCCAAGTCCTGCTTCCACAAGGAGACCGCTCTTAACTGTTGCTTTGTTTCTTTTTAAAATTTCGTTTTTATTTTATTTTATTATGGTTGAACAAGTGAAATACTTTACAAAGCTTGTTATTAAAACAGCAGTACAAGTTTCTTTTGGGGATGATGAAAATGATCTAAAGTTAGATTGTGGTGATGGCTGCACAGCTCTGTAAATATGCTAAAACCCATTGAATTGTACACTTTCTTTTTAAAAATATTCTATTTATTTATTTTTTAGAGAGAGGGGAAGGAAGGGAAAAAGAGAGGGAGAGAAACATCAGTGTGAGACAGAAACATTGATGTGAGGCAGAAACATCGATCAGTTGCCTCTTGTTTGTGCCTTGACTGGGGACCGAACCCGCAACCCAGGCATGTGCCCTGACTGGGAATTGAACTTGTGACCATAAGCTTTTTGGGATGTTGTCCAAACAACCGAGCTATACCAGTCAGGGTGAATTGTACACTTTAAATGGAAGAACACTGTGGTATATAAATTATATCTCAATAGAGTTGTTATAAAAAGGGGAGGATAATAAATAGATGCAAAAAAGGGGTCTCCTGACACCTTCCTTCTCACCAGAGGCAACCACTGTTTTTTTGTTCAGTTTTATTTTGTACTGGTTTCAGGTGCACAGCTCAGTGGTCAGGCAATCATATATTTTACACAGTGTTCTCAATATTTTCAGTACCCAGCTGGCACCATACATAGTTATTGCAGTGTTACTGACTATATTCCTCCTTACGTCACTTTACATCTCCATGACTATTTTGGAACTACTAATTTTTACTTCCTAATCCCTTTACCTCTTTCACTCAGCCCCCCAACCCCCTCTACTCTGGCAACCACCAGCCCATTCTCTGTGTCTATGAGTCTGTTTAATTTTCTTTGTTCATTTATTTTGTTCTTTAGATTCTGCATATAAGTGAAATCATATGGTGTGTGTCTTTGACTGATTTACGGAGGCAACAGCTTTCCACTAGAGATATTTTCCTCCATATCTCTAACGAGTTTGCTTGCAATGTGATTTGTTATTAACTTGGTTTTAGGCATTCCCTATTGATTTTCCAGTAGAAAAAAAAAGATGAGGTTTTAACTTTCTTTTATATCACTTACCTTAGTCCTCACTGTACAAAATGCACACTTCCCATTCCCCATCCTTCCCTTATCGGTATTTTGGTAGCTTCATATTCTGTGTTTACATTAGTATGATGTCGAAAACTTTATTGACAGCTGCCCGGTTGTGTGGTATTGAGGAGGGCATCCAAGTGTTCAACTGATTTTTAATTTGTCAATTTCCATTTTTATCCCCTCTCTGACTGCCATTCCCAGAGGTACTTGGGACAGCTGATTCCCAAATCTTTGGATGCATCTATGCTGCAACTCATTTCATTGAGGCTTTCTCCACTGTGGTCTTGGAATACAATTTATTTTTTGAGGGGGATTCCCTAGGTTTTTTATCACTTATCCATCTACTGTCCAGTTTCTTAAATGTTGTTGCTATTTTCTCACCTCCCATTCTCCTGTTTTAAAATCCATTTTATTGATATAATTTACATGCCATACAATTCACTCATTTAAAGTGTACGATTCAATGCTTTGGTATATTTGCTGAGTTGTGAAGCCATCACCACATCAGTTTTCGAACATGGCGTTTTTTTGGAGGGGTGTGTGTGTGTGTGTGTGTGTGAGAATTTCCTTAAAGCTGCCTTTACTGCATCTGTAGTGGGATTTCAGGAGGTAGTGAGGAGTAAAGCATATATTCAATCTGTCATATTTTAGCACAGCTTCTATTTAATATCTTTTGATCAGTTCTTCATTTATTTATTAAATTTAGTTGTTGTCGAGTGGCTTCATGCTATCATAGATGCATCTTGAACTCAGTTATGCTCTCCTACTATCATTATAGCACTATCTGAAGTTCCTTCATTAATTATCTTTGTAACTTTAAACACTTTGGCCATTTCTTTAATTTTTGTTCTATCAATTATAGATAGCATTTCTTAACACTACACACACACACACATGCATTTGAGGGCATTTACTTCTCTTTTTCATTTATATCTCTTCTTCACTTATACCTCTCAGCTTGTCATCTGTAATTTTTCCTTTGTGTTTAAGACTAATACACCCATAAGTATAACTGTAAGTATGCTTTGCCTGGAATATCAACACATATCTGTTGATCCAAAAGTTAAAAATCAATAATAAAAAATTTCGTATTATGAATTTGTAAATATTTTCACGGCATATCAAACTAGAGCATTCTGATTACATTGCATTTTTGGTTCAGTTTTTATCTTTCCTGGCACTTTTAACTCCCCCCCTTTTTTAATCTTTTTCATTTTTTTATCTTTTTCAAGAAGGGGTTATGACAAGCTAAGTTCTTATAACTAACCAAGAATAGTATTGTATCTATTGAATCAGTCATTTTCCTTGATCTTCATTCTCTAGAGGCCTCTGTTGTTTAGTTCTCTCACTGGGCTGAACAGCTTTTATCCTGGAACCTTAACCTCTTGGGTTGAATCTGTTGTTTCCAGGATTCTGTGTCTTCTCCTTTTTTGTTTTACTCTTTTATTTTGCTGGAGTAGATCCTCAAGTATATTTACACAAAGTGGTAAATTTTTCTTCCTTGAAGGTCTAAAAATGTGTTTGTCTTAAGTTTATACTTGATTAATAGTTTGGCAAGTTATGTAACTCTATGTTGAAACTAAATTTTTCTCAGAAATTTGAAGGCTTTGTTTCAATGTTTTCTAGAATCTAATATTTGTGCTGCAGTGTCTAATACCAGTCTGGTTCCTGTTTCCCTGTAGACAATTTTATTTTTCCCTTATGGAAGCTTTATAGGATTTTTTTCTTTATTCTTGTATCTTGAAATTTCATAAAATTTCATAATATTTTTCCTCTCCTCTCTCCTTTCGTGCAGTGCATTTGGTTGATCCTTTAATCTAGGGACTTGTATCTTTCTGCTGTATTATAGAATTATACACCTGAAACCTATAGAATTTCATTAACCAATGTTATTCCAATAAATTCAATCGAAAAGACTTGTATCTTTCAACTCCGGGATTTGGGACTACTACTTAAAAAACAATTCCCCCTCTTTGTTTTCTATACTCACCATGCCCCCCAGAACTTCCGTAAGTCAGATGGATTCCCTGTCTCTTACTTTTTTCTTTTATTTAGTATAATATCTATTGAATCCACCATTTTCCTTGATTTTTATTCTCTAGAGGCCTCTGTTGTCTTGCTCCAATGAACATATTCTTGAGTGAGGATTAAAACAAAAGTGGACAAACTAGGGTGGCCATGGAGGGCATCTGGAGTCTCTTCGGTGAGGTCCAACTTCCTGCCTTCTCTCCTTAAAGCAAAGACCACCAATGGGCAAGATCGCCCCTACACACTGGCCTCCCAATTACCTTTTTCTGCTGCCTAATTCTTAAATAAGACTAAAAACTCACTGGACTTTGAAGGAAGCCTGAGGTGTAAAAGATAAAGACTAACACAAACAATAAGAAATGAATAATTCAGAGACAGCAGATCTCTAATAAGTATCCTCAGAGAGATTTGGGACAGTATAACATAAATAAAGTACTATGAATAAAAGGAACAATCCAAGAAGAAATTTAAAGATCATCAGAGTGATTGGAAATTGGAAAATCTCCTGGCAAAGAGAGGGGGTAAGAGAGAGAGAGAGAGAGAGAGAGAGAGAAACATCGATCAGTTGCTTCCCATTCAAGTCCTGACCAAGGATCAAACCCACAACTTAAGTATGTGCCCTGAGCCACTGGCCAGGGCAGTTTGACTCACTCTTAGAAGAATACGTTTTCTTTGTTTAGAGTAGGTAGGGTGATTAGAGATACCAGATAGCTAGGAGTTCTGCATGAGAGGGAGGCAGGAAGTACATTGGGGGACAACTGTTCTATAGACAGACTTTCCATTAATCTCCTTGTGTCCGCTCTTTTTCTTACTCTGACACTTGGCATTTCTGAGTAGGGAGCCTCTCTGGGACTGTTGAGGGCAAAGGTCTCCATCTTTACCTGCAGCTGTCCCCATGAGTCCTGTAAGCTCTGGCAACCTCCACCCTGTTTCATCTCTTGCTAGCTCCTCATGTATTGTTCTCTGTCGTTCAGAAATGTACTGAAATCCACCATCCATTGAGGGGTACTCCCACTCTCTTTATTGTGTTGGACTTTTAAATATGTTTGCTATTTTTAATGAGGTTTTGCAAGGGAGTGACAACTAGCTGTGTGCTATGTTGAATTAGAAACTTTGTTAGTTTTGGCAAGTGCAGTAGAAAGGTCTCGGGTTTGTTGACAGATATGGGTTGTAGTTATATAGGTCAATGCATTTTTATGGCCACTCATGCCTTCCAGCTGTGGCCCTGGTATTATGTGGAAGATTGGAGAAGCATTAAGAAGAGTGGGCTAAGTAATTCATGTTTCTGAGGCTCAGGTTCCTCACTTTTAAGTCAGTCATGTGATTAATGAGCATCCACCACATACATGGTTTTGTGTTAAATGCTGGAGAAACAAAAATGAAAAATAGTCATAGTCCCTGTCAGGCAGTAGGGTTAGGGATTGGACAGAGGCAAAGAAGGAGATTTTATAGTGAGTGCTATGATAATATATAACAGGTGATATACCAGAATGGAGGAGGGTATCACGGAAGTGTTCACAGAGGAAGTAATATTCAAGCCTACATAAGGGTTCTGCAGATTGACAAGGGAGAAGGAAGGCATTCCAGGCAGAGGGATGGCAGAACGTCAGCGTGGAGAGCTTGGTGCTCTCAGGGAACCTGTACCTGTGCTATTTAGAACAGAGGTGCTTGTGGAGGAATAATGAGAAGTGAGAGTAGAAGTTAACATGGCAGATAACATGTCTCATATGTGCAATTACTATGCACACTTACAGATGAGGAAACTAAGGCACAGACTCACATGACCTTAAGGTAAATTCTCTGCCAGGAAGCTGGGATTTGATCCCTGGCAGACTGGCTTTATAACTCATTCTTTTTGGTCAGTGGATTAGATGACCAAGGGTTTTGTTAAGAAGTTTGAACTTGTTTCTGTAAACAGGCTTTAGGGCAGGAGAGTGACATGATCACTGTTGTGTTTTAGAAACAACTCTGGAGCCACCATTTGTTTTTTTCCTTTTTAAAAAATATATTTTATTGATTATGCTATTACAGTTGTCCCATTTTCCACGCCCTTTACTCCCCTCTGCCCCGTACCCCCCTCCCACCATCATTCCTCCATCTTAGTTTATGTCAATGGGTGATGCATATAAGTTCTCTCGTTTCTCCATTTTCCATACTATTCTTAACCGTCCCCTTTATTTTGTACCTATCATTTATGCTTCTTATTCCCTGTACGTTTTCCCACATTCTCCCCACTCCACCTCCCCGCTGATAATCCTCCATGTGACCTCCATTTCTGTGAATCTGTTCCTGTTCTAGTTGTCTGCTTAGTTCATTTATTGTTTTTTGTTTTTGTTATTTTTTAGGTTCGGTTGTTGATAGTTGTGAGTTTGTTGTCATTTTACTGTTCATATTTTTTTAAAAAAGATTTTATTTATTTATTTTTAGAGAGAGGAGAAGGGAGGGAGACAGAGAGGGAGAGAAACAGCAATGTATGGTTGCCTCTTACATGGCCCTCACAGGGGACCTGCCCTGCAACCCAGGCATGTTCCCTGACCGGGAATTGAACCGGGACCGTCTGGTTCCCAGCCCACGCTCAATCCACTGAGCTACACCAGCCAGGGATACTGTTCATATTTTTGATCCTCTTCTTTTTCTTAGATAAGTCCCTTTAACATTTTATATAACAATGTCTTGGTGGTGATGAACTCCTTGAACTTGACCTTATCGGGGAAGCACTATATCTGCCCTTTCATTCTAAATGATAGCTTTGCTGGATAGAGTAATCTTGGATGTAGCCTTTGCCTTTCATGACTTTGAATACTTCTTTCCAGCCCCTTCTTGTCTACAAGGTTTCTTTTGAGGAATCAACTGATAGTCTTAAGGGCACTCCTTCATAGGCAACTCTCTCCTTTTCTCTTGCTGCTTTAAAGATTCCCTCCTTATCTTTAATCTTGGGTAATGTAATTATGATGTGTCTTGGTGTGTGCTTCCTTGGTTCCAACTTCTTTGGGACTCTCTGAGCTTCCTGGACTTTCTGGAAGTCTATTTCCTTTGTCAGGTTGGGGAAGTTCTCCTTTATTATGTTTTCAAATAAGTTTTCAATTCCTTGCTCTTCCTCTTCTCCTCTGGCACCCCTATGATTCAGATGTTGGGATGTTTAAAGTTGTTCCGGAGGTTCCTCAG
>PVJI01004254.1:16740-111193 GCA_004026765.1 Micronycteris hirsuta | reverse complement strand
TTTTATTTAAGGATCGCGGGTATATATACTGGTTGGCTGAGGGGCGTTGCTGGAGAAGCTCGGTGGAGTCGTGGGTCTTACTGATTGGTCCTGTTGCTCTAGGGGCTATATGCCTTTTATGGGCAACGGGGAGCTTATTGGCGACAGGGCTGTTGCACATGCGCAGTGCTATGGTTTTGCTGATGCCGGGATCCCAACAGGATAATAGCTTGAAAGACTCATCAATGCACAGCTAAAAATGAACCCAAGATAATAAAAGTGGAGAAGAGCTAATGGTGCAGAGAGAGGACCAAAGTTTCAGGTTAATGGCACACCTATTTAACTGGGGAGGTTATCACCAAGGATTTGAGAGGTGATCCTCACACAGGGAGATCTGCAGTGTTTGGTGTGTGTCTGTGTCTGTGTCTGTGTGTGTGTTTGGGTGGAGGAGTAGGTGTGAAGCTGTGTGATAAAAAAGAACAGGCCAAGTACAGAGACTGGGAATGAAACTGGGAGCCTTCCCATTCTTTTTCTTTTCAGTCTCTACAGTTTCTCATTTTTCCTTCTTTATTTTTTTAAAGGCACAAATCTAAGTTGACACTATATTACATATAATCAAGTTTTAGATTCAGGTAGCCCCATCACTTTCTACCTGTTTGACCTGAACATTCTAATCTGAATAATGGGGAATAATATAAGCAAAGCTGAAGGATTGTTGTGACAAGCGATTGAGATAAACTATCCAAAAATCACCTAATATAGCCCCGGGCAATGACAGCTGCTAATGCTGGCTTAGTTTCCACCCCTCTCACCCTTACCTCTTTCTCATCGGGCCAATTTCTTTTGTCACATAATTCAAGTATTAATTGGGTGTATTGTTACAGTTCTAGCATCTGTATCGCACAGAATTACAAATTCATATGATCCTTGGTGTGGAAGGAATCACAGAGTTTAAGGGACTCACCCAGCATCTTTCAACTTGTTCAGTCGACAGGTATTTACTTAACACGTTCTGTGTGACAGTTGCTGTGGGATACAGCAGTGAGCAGTATTGACTCAGTCCTTACCATTTGTGGGACTTAAAACCTAGTAGAGGAAACAGGCTTTCTTTAAGCAAAATATTACACGGGTAACTAATACATCACAATTGTGCGAAGTGACAAGAAGTGAAGAGCTCTGTGAGTGTGGTGGGGAACCTGGTGTAGACTGGCGTGCCAGGGAAGGCAGCCCCAGAGGAGTGGCTTTGCATTGAGCCCTGGAAGATGAGCTGGAGTTAGCCTGGCAAAGAGTGGGAGGGGAGGAAGGAAGCCACATCTGAGAAACTGAAGAGTGTCCGTGTGTGGCTGAATGGAGGTGGGAGGGGTGGAGGGAACTGGGTGAGTTATGTGCTTGGCAGCCGCTGAGACACAAAGCTCAGGAGAAGCAGAAGAGGTGAGGCAGGCAGGAGCTAGCCCAGCTGTGGGGGCGTGTCCAGGGAGTTGACAACATGACACAATGTGCAACGTTGGTTTCCTCGGTCAGGTCATCTGTGTGGCGCTTGTCAGTGCTCCATGGCAGCTCAGGCTGTGGGGCCCTGTGTGAGATAAACACGTAGAGCTGACTGAGGGCTTAAAGCGAATGTTTCAGAGGAGTCCAGATCAAGGAGTCACTTCTTCCCAAGTGGATTAAAGAAATGCCAAAGAGTGGATACAGGTGTTAATGAAGTGTTTTTCTAGTTGGGGACTGGCCAGACTAGAATGTTAACAGCAAATTTTATAGGTTTTTATTTTGCTTAAATATGTGTACTTAACCTGCTTTTGAGAACAAGCTCAAAGAATGCTTTTTATATCAGAATTTTTTAAAATTGAATTTATTGGGGTGACATTGGCTAATAAAATTATATAGGTTTCAGGTGTACACTTCTGTAACACATCATCTGCATATTGTATTGTGTGTTCACCACCCAAAGTCAGGTCTTCCCTGTCACTATTTGTCCCCTCCTTACCTCCCCCTACTCACCTTCCCTCTGGTGATCACCATACTGTTGTCTGTATTATTTTGTTGTTTTTTTTGCTTAGTCCCTTCACTTTTTTCACCCAGCCCCCCACCACCTCCCCTCTGACAGTTATCAGCCAGCACTCTGTATCTGTGAGCTTGTTTCTGTTTTGTTTGTTATCTTATTTTGTGCACTAGATTCCAGGTAGTCTATTCAATAAGTAGTGTTGGGAAAATTGGACAGACACATGCAAAAAAAAAAAAAAAAGAAAAAGAAATTAGAGCACCTTCTTGCACCACACACAAGAATAAATTCAAAATAGCTTAAAGACTTAAATGTAAGACTTGAAACCTAGAAGAAAACATAGGCAGTAAGATCTCAGACATTTTTTGTAGCAATATATATTTTTTATATATCTATTTGGGCAAGGGAAACAAAGGAAAATATAAATGAATGGGACTGCATCAAAGTAAAAAGTTTTTGCACAACAAAGGAAACCATCAACAAAATGAAAAGACAACCCACTTAATGAGAGATCATATTTGCTGATACATCTAATAAGGGGTTAATATCCAAAATTTATAAAGAACTAGTACAACTCAACACACACACACACACACACACACACACACACACACACACACACTCCAATTAAAAAATGGGCAAGGGCTGAATAGACACTTCTTCAAAGAATGCTTCTTTAGAATCTTTTAGAACCAGTTCACTGCTAACTGCAGGGAATTTCTCACAGAAACTTGTAAATAAGCAATTCTGGTATTAAATTAGCTCCCAGCTATCTTAAGCAAATATCCTACAAGAGAAATTGTATTATCTAACTGGCCAGTTGATTCTTGGCTTTTTTCGGCTTCAAGAAAGAATTTAAATGGGATCCCTGTGTGTTTCTCTCATTTCAAATCCTGTAGAGCAGATAAACATTATCATGAAACTGGTCAAGGATGAAATTTAAATAAATAGCGATTGGAAAGGGTGATAGTAAGAGTTTCCAACTCACAAAAACAGACAAATTAGTTTAATTAACTGCAAAATTTGGAGGACAAAGATATAAGGAGAATTATTTATGTTGATGTGTATTGCGTGCTCGATATTTTTGTAAACAAACCTGTTAGGGGAAACCCCCTCAATATAATTATCCCTCAGAAATGCTCTACCAAAGCACAATTTGGAGCCAAGAACATGATTTTCTCCTTGCAAGCCACTCTCCCTTTATAAGGCAGTGCCTAGGGCAGCCTCACTGTCTGAAGAGAGAAAATAGAGGCTGCCTTTATGCTTGGTGATTGAGGTGGGGGTAAGAACTTTGAATAGACAGCACACCATATCTCAGAGTGGTAGAAAGTCATTGCCTTGGCCCAATAGTTAGCAAGAGATACCTTCAAAACAAGGTGGGCAGCCAAGTTCTGTTCCTTCAACCCCCACATGAAGCCATACAGACTTAAAGTTGCTCTTCTGTTACTCTTGGTGCGTAGACAAGGATTCATCCTGACAGAAAAGTAGAGATCAGTGCGCTTCCATCTGGAGAACTAGGAAAATATTCTGACAGGGCCACGGTACAATGTGGTTTTTCTGTTTCTGTAGGGAACATCTCTTAATTTTGTCTATCCAGGAATTCTATATTTTCTTGAGAACTCCTCTTTCCCCTTCCTTCTTTCTTCATCCGCCTTCCTGTCTTCTCTTCCCTGTTCCTCCTGCACCATCCACCTACCATTCCCTGTGGGTCTGTCAGTCATGACAAGTGGAGTTGTCAGTCTTCATACAATATACTCTGGCTATGGAATGTAACTCAGGTTCTGGCCAATCACAATTCCCTATATCTCTGTATACAGTAACTGGTCCCTAGTTAGGTCCATGATCCAAGCAGGGTGCATCAGAATTCTTTCCTAGAAGCAGTAACAGACATTGACAGAGGAACCATCTTTCTGCTGGAGAAGATGAGCTGGGAGGTTGTAACTCTAGGGCAGCTGCTACCACCCTTTTTGCAATCTGGAGTGACACTAAGCTGAAAAGAGTAAGACAAATAATTTCCATATAGTTGAATTTCTAATTTCAGTTTCTGAGGCTCTGGTTCTTATAGACTCACGTCCCCCCTTTCCTCCTTCCATTCCCTCTCCCCTCCTTCCTCCCTCCATTCCCTTTCCCCTCCCTTTCATTCATTCATTCATTCATTCAACAGTTGTTATTAAGAATTTATGTTTCAGACACTTTTCTAAGGGTGGGGGAAATTATGGTGAACAAGACAGACAAGGTTTTTGTTCCCTTGGTCCCTTACCAACTAGGGAGAGGAAATAGACAACAGATTAGTAAGCAAATAAATAATTGCAGTTAATGCAAATAGTGATTAAGGCTATGAAGAAAATAAAATAGGGAGTAACTGAGTCAGAAGAAGCCTGACTCAAGGTGGGGAAACGAGCCGATTTCACTTGAGTGTTCAAGGAAAACGTCATTGAGGAGGTACTGCTTGAGCTGATGCCTGAAGGACAAGAACTAACCATGTGGAGATCTGGAGAGCAGGAGGTCCATCAGAGAAAACAGCCTGAACAAAAAAGCCCTAATGAGGAAAAGATTAGGGTATTCAAAGAAGAAAAATAAGTGAAGAAAAAAGGGAAGTATGAAGGCAGGTGGAGTAAGATGGGTTTGAGATGATGTAAGATTTACAGTCTTTGACTAGGAGTTGAGATTTTATTCTAGAGCTGAGGAAGACTTTGGAAAGTTTTAAGCAAGAAGGTGACATTATTAAATTTTAATTTAAAAAGGAGTACTTTGGTTACTATACAGAGAATAATTATAGAGAAGAAAGAGTAAGAGCCAGGAAGCTATTTCAGTTTTTTGCTCTTGTATCAATTAGGATGATTATAATGATAACAAAGTTAATAAGAATTATTATGTCATTAATATGCACACAGTTCCAGAATGCTTCTCCAGTCTCACAAATATCATTCAGGACACGGGCTCTTTACATCTTTTAGCAAGTTGTGCTCAGCGTAGAAACTTAGTTTTAGGGCTCTACTCTCTTGTTTACTGGATGGCTTCCTAGTTCTAGGCATCTTACCTCGGCACGCAATGTCTGGATGATGAAGAAACTGTCCTCTAGCAATCCTCTTGTTATTAGCATTGAAACCTTTCTAAAGCCCTTTTCTACCCTAGAGACCAGGATTGGGTCACATGTCAAGGGGGAATAGAATAGAATTAGCACAGTTTTATTAAATCCATTATGGTTTACGCCTTTCCATGAGTACACGGAAGGGCAAGCATTTGAACAAAATCAGGATTTGCCAGCAAGGGAAGCAGCTAAGTATCTGCCATGATTGATTTGATTCTTCTGAATAATCCAGATAACTTTTAAAAAAACTTTAATATCCCCCCAACTCTTTCCACTCCTCCCCACTTTCAATCTTTGTGTTAAGCTCTGTTTTTGATAGATGGGGAGACCTTGTGCAATAATGCCACTCTGAGTATCTTTATCACAGGTTGCGCTGAACTTTGAAAACCACTGCAGGAACTGTAATTCACAGTGGGTCCTCCTGAATTTGTTGTTTAACAACTCTTCTTGACCAGTGAGCTCTCTTTTGTTATCATTGGGTCTAATGGGGCCGAAGATAGAGATTGGCAGGTCCAGGTGATATTGTTACTGTTTCTGAGCTATCTCTTTTGAGGTCAATTCAAATCATCGCTCTCCTGGTCCATTTTTTGTCATTTTTCATCTCGCTCATCAGTGTGCCCATCTTCATTTTTACATGTTGGTGACCTGAAAGTTCCTCTTCTCCTGAAGTCAGATGCATTATTTTCTTCTGACTGTGCTTGCTCTGGATGACTTCGGTCAAAGTCCCGGCCCAGCAACTAATTCATCATGAAGCATTGTGCTTCTCCTGTTGTCTTCACTGCTGTGGCTGGCCATCCTCCACCATGTCGTTCACCCTCCACCTGGCTGGAGGAAGGTTATTTCTCAGGAAGCTCTCAGAGAGCAGTTCTGGATTCCTTTACAAAGCCAGATTGCTACTGCAATTCTGTGAGGTATTTTATCATCCTCATAACAGAGCCAATATAGTCATTTCCTACTGAAGTTACTCTGAGTTTGATTTTTGTCACTTGCCATCAATGTCCCTGACTAAATATACTTGCTGTGTATAGATTGCATTCTCGATGGAAGAGGAAGATAAGTATAGATAAGTAAGGCTTAAAAAGGAAGACTGCCTTGTCCCATTTAATCAGCTGAATCAGCAGCAGTGCTGGGAAGAATTTTTTTGACTGTCAGTTTAGTGGTCCTTCTACTCTCTTGAAGGCTGTGAAGTCTCTTTCCCTAGCTAGCCTCACTCATTATATACTATCGTTTACATCAGTGTTACCAGACTCTTCCCAGAAAAGCAGACAATGGCAACATCTACTTTTGTCCATGGTTCCTGCAACTCTGGTGTCACACTTTATTGAATCTCCAACCATAAGTGTCTTTTAGCTGGACGCTGGGTCTGACTTTATGGACACAGAAGGTAAGTAGCTACCCAGTTGGAGAGAGTGAATAAAAAATTACTAGACCCTCTTGCTTTCTGTCTCTCCAAAAGCAGCAGCAGTTACAATATTCCTAAAGGGGAGAAAGGATGCACAGCAGTTCATTATCAGGTAAACTTGAATTTGTTTATCACATTAGCTGATAAAATGAGTCACTCAAAGTGATAAAACTGATGATTGAGTGATAAGATCACTGGCAGGGTTAGAAGGATCTAAGCTTGTTTTAGTTTCTGCCTAAGACCATGTAGTCCAGAAGTGCTTAATTTGAGATCTATATTTTAGGGGGTTTACAAACCTCCTAAGATAAAATGCCAACTTTCTGGGCAATTTTTGGTAAAGAAAGATAATAAGTTTCATTAGACTCTTAATGGCATCCCCCATAGTGCATGAACACTCTAGCGCAGAGAGCCCCTCCCTCCCTCCTTACCTCTCCCTCCTCCTCCCCTTTCCCTTTTGGAAAACAGCCAGTTTATTGCCAGCTTCTCAAACTGGAGTAAGCGGACCCCTGAGGCATATGAAGGGGGATGGCAGGCTAAACACAGAGCCTGGATCTGTGTTTAACAATCCACATAAACACAGCCCATCTTCCCATAGTGAAACTTTTACTAAAAGATTTGGACAAAACTTTAATATTTTAAAAATAACCTTATATAAGATAATAGAGCAAGCACGTACAATTTTGCATGAATTTGTAAACTAAAACATGAGGCTTACACTTAGCAGCTCCTCTGAGTTCTGCCCATTCACCTTAATGCATGAGTTGCCGCTTCCTAAGGGACATAAAGGGCATTTGGGTATAAGAGTTCAGCAGCCGGCACATCAGAATGGGGACAAATTCTGGAGTAGAAAGACCTGGGCTCAAAACATGTTTCCACCTCTTACTAGCCCTGTGTCCTGACAAAATAATTCTGTCTTCTGGGAGTCATTCTTTCCTTAGCTACAAAATGAGGATAATAAACTCCCTCACAAATTGTTGTGGGCCGCAAGGCAGTGAAGACTGAGGGGTGCCTGGCGCACAGTAGGCCTGAACTGAAATCTGCCTCCAAGAAGCTCTTATTGGTCTTAGTTCTGTCTTTGGGGGCCTGAGGCCTGAGTATATCCATCTTTGCCTTCCTGCAGTGCAAATCTTCAGCCACGTTTTAATTTTATTTTTTAAAGATTTTATTTATTTATTTTTAGAGAGAGGGGAAGGGAGAGAGAAAGAGAGGGAGAGAAACATTAATGTGTGGTTGCCTCTCGTGTGCCCCCTACTGGGGGACCTGGCCCGCAACCCAGGTATGTGCCCTGACTGGGAATTGAACTGGCGACCGTTTGCTTTGCAGTGCGGCACTCAATCCACTGAGCCACACCAGCCAGGGCACATTTTTTAAAATTGTGGTAAAATATGCATAACATAAAATTTACATTCTAACCATTTTAAAGTGTACAAGTCAGTGGCATTTAGTGCCTTCACAATGATGTACAACCATCACCCTTGTCGAGTTTCAGAACTTCTCGTGACCACAAACAGAAACTCTGTCCCTATTAAGCAGTCACTCCCCATTCGCAAGCACCCCCTTCCCCAGTCCCGCCCCTACCACCCCCACCACTCCCCAGGTCCTGGCAGCTAGAAGCCTGCACTAGGCACACTAGGCAAAATGGGTTTGCCTGTTGCAGCTGTCTCATATAAATGGAATCCTACACTAGGTGACCTTTTGTGTCTGGTTGCCTGTTTCCCTAGAGCTCAGAGCAGTGAAGGGACCAAGGAGAGGTCAGGGGAAAGGATGGCAGGAGGCACTTAGGGACTGAGAAGGGCCATGACAAACGTTTTTACCTCACTCTGTAGCCCCAGCCCCTGCTTTATGCCTGGCAGTCAACGTGCAGCCGTGTTGCTGCGGGCCACAGGGCCTGGCACGGCACCTGTGCCAGTCATCTGAACGATGAATGTGAGGCCAGGGGCGCTGCCACAGCCAAGGTCAGCCCGGGTAGCAGGTGCTTGGGAAGCAATCTTTCAAGCTGGCCGAGTCCAGCTGGATGTCATGTGCTGTTTATCCTTGTATGGTACAACGGAGCCTCATTATAGGAACAGCACTCCGCCAAACATTTGCAGGAAAGGCAAACCAGACTGGCCTGGCTGTGGCCTTTGGAAAGGCACAAAGGCCACTCATGTGTGCAGCCAGCGAGCTGCATGGGCAATTAAATCACTCCCAAGGAAAATCTTGTTTGAGCACTAAAGGTCATGGCTATGATTTGTCTGTGATTCTTTGTCAATACGTTTTTCTAACCAAGTGCCACATAAAGGGTCCATTATATGGGCTTCGGCGCAGCCTGCTCGCCCAGGGATGGGAACGGAAAAGTCTGTGGGCAGGCCCTGTTAAATGCACCATTTAGCCTTGCACAATCGCTCTCCATCATCGCTGCCTTTTGTTTATTCAAGTCCTAATTCATGTGGGGGGGGGGAAATTAATGTAACTAGAAGTTTAGGGTCTCATAAAAGGCTTTAACTAGTTTCACAAAGATATTCACAGATGGCTGCACAGTAAACATTGTAAAGGCCTAGAGCTGGGTGAGAAGTTTGGAGAATAAAGCCCTGAATTGTGTTTGTGTTTTGCTTTCAAGATTACAGGCTGGTTACAGTAAATCACTGGATTAAGCACAAGGATTTCTGCTTTCCCCCTGGGTCCTGCCTGGACCTCCTCACATGCAGGACCTAGAGACACCTCTGAGTCAAATTCTGGCTTAAGGCTTAAGAGTTGTGGGTAGCCGATTGTGGCTCAGCAGATTGAATGCTGACCTGTAAACCAAAGGGCTGTGGGTTCGATTCCCAGTCAGAGCACATGCCTGGGTTGTGGGCCAGGTCTGCAGTACGGGGAGCGCGAGAGGCAACCACATGTTGATGTTTCTCTCCCTCCCTTTCCATCTTTCTAAGAATATAATAAATAATGGCCCTGGCTGGTGTAGCTCAGTGGATTGAGCGCGGGCTGGGAACCAAGCAGTCCCGGTTTGATTCCCAGTCAGGGCACATGCCTGGGTTGTGGGCCAGGTCCCTGTGAGGGCCATGTGAGAGGCAACCATACATTGCTGTTTCTCTCCCTCTCTTTCTCCCTCCCTTCCCTTCTCTCTAAAAATAAATAAAAAAATCTTTAAAAAATATATATATATAATAAATAAAATCTTAAAAAAAAAGTGTTGGATATTTCACAAGCTCTTTTAGGGGCTGGTGTTGGATAACAGCTCAGGCAATTCGGTCTGTTTCTGGGACCAGCAATGCTTCTGAATCCCACAGCCTTGACCCTGGCCACCGAACTCCACAGAAAAAAGAGGAGTCCCCAACCCACATGGACAAGCATCTTTCCTTATGGAAACTCCCACTCAAGTCCCACCTTCTCTATGAAGCCCTAAATAACTTAGAAATTTAATTTTTCTTAGAAATTTAATTTTTCTCCAAAAGAAAGTAAGACCATGGCAGGGACGGCAGCTTCATGAGAATATCAGAGACCTGAGCCCCTTGGAGCTCTCTGTTCTTTCATTCCTCAGCGTGTGGTCCCTGTTTCAGCTGGAGCTGTGTTTGTTGCATTTAATGTAAAACCTGAAAATCTTTACTTTTAATTTTCTCTCTTCCATGAAAGAAATCTGGAGGCAGGCAGTCCCATTTGGTGATTCCTTGATGCCAGCAGGGACCAGGCTTCTAGACGATCACTCCCTTGTGCCCAGGTTGGGGCTGTCATCCTCAAGGTCTGGCGTGTCCCAGCCATCAGATCTGAGTTCTAGGCAACACAGTGGAGAAGGGGAGAAGGGTACACTCTGACCTTGTTAAGGTTAGAAAAGAAAGAGCCCAGAGTTTGGAGGCCAGGGAGATGAGGGTGATACCCAGTAGATGAGATCAAGTCAAGAAGTAGTAATTTTATGACTTTTATCTAAAATGTATGTAGAAGAATGAGCTCATTATATAAAGCTAGGATGTTGGGTTCACATCATGCTGGGTGATCAGTGTGACCTTTGGCCTCAATTATGCAACGAAGAGATTAGGTGTTCTAGAAACCAGACTATGAGGTTGGGCTCCCTTGGCTCAAGGATGTGTCAAGGGCTCCCTGACACATGTGGCTCAGTGGATTGGGCATTGTCCCACAAAGCAAAAGGTTGCTCGTTTGATTCCCAGTAAGGGCACATGCCAGGGTTGCGGGTTCGGTCTCAGTCAGTGTACATACGAGAAGCAACTGGTTGATGTTTCTCTCCATCTTTCTCTCCATCTCTTGCCCTCTCTCTAAAAATAAATAAATAAAATCTTAGAAAAAAAAGAATGTGAAGGGTTTCAGGATCAACAAAATGGGCTTACTGGCAGAGTAGGGGTCCACTGAGAGGGTGAATCCAGAAGGAACATGCTGGGTAGAATCCAGGAACTGGGGCAGAAAAGCTGAGAGCCAACAAGGCAGGACCAATAGCATATGGAGCTGGAGACAGTAGGTGCAGAGGAAATGGGAGAATTAAATTTAGAATTGAGGTAGCCAGAAATCAAAGTACCCAGGGGTCAAATGAGCTGTGTAAGAACTAATTGAATGCAGATGGCCCGTCTGCCCACCGTCCGTCTTATGTCTGGGCTCTTTAGGTTTGGAAGAGGTCTTTGAAGGTGGTGAAACCTCTCAGGATAGGGATACATGGGGCTAAGGTCTTTCTTATGGCCCTAAACTGCTGTGATTCCAAGTTGAATGAAGAGGTGATAAAAACCCTGAGAAAGCATACGGTGTCCTGGGAGCTGCTGCCCCTGGCATCTGTGTCCTTTCTGGGTTGGGGCTGGGCCACAGGCTTCACTCAGTCTGCAGTGGGAATGGGCAGTATTAGATTCAGGGTATTCAAAGAAATAAAAAGTTCTCTGTCAGGTGGAGATAAATGGGTTAGGCCAAACCAAAAGACTATGGGGGCTTTCTGAGATTAATTGTGCTCATCTGGCTTTTAAGAGGGTGGGCTTTGTGCAAAATTTCTCTCTGGTTTTGGAGAAAGGAAAGATTGGCAGTGAGTGAACAAAGGCAAAGAAAGCTTCCTGAAAGATTTAAGTATTGGAATTTAGAATTTGTGCAGGTAAATATCCTTTGTTGGGAAAGACAGATAATGTTTTAATACTCCTGAGGATATAAAAAATTTTCCATATTCTCTCAAGTAAACAGCAAGAGTCAGTTGCATGCTTCCAAATAGTTTCTTTAGCTGTCAGAGGCTAGGGTTTCACACTTCCAGAAATCACTGTGCTCTTCACCCAAATTCTCAGCGACTGCTCTCCATGTAATATTCATTGGTTCTTGATACTCTTGTATTTTATTTGCTTGATGGCATGTGCACGAGAGGCAGGAGCGGGGGGCTAAAACTGAGGGCTGTATTTGCTGCAGGAAGGAGCCCTAGCCTCTTGCACATTTGTCTGTTGTTCCCTTAGGGGACGCCGGGAAGAGAGACTCCTGAGGGACTGGGGTCGAGGCACCCTGTGGAGTTGAACTGCAGTCAACTTGGCTGGAGGGAATTTTCTGGTATGATGAGAAAAACAGGGTGGTGGTGAGTTTCAGACAAAATAGAAGGACCTTTGTATTTGCCTCTCTCGCATGTTTTGTGACTCTATCAAAAAATAGAATCAGGACATGCTTTGGCAGATAGACATTTCTATATTTCCAGGTGGACTCAAATAATTTATTAGAATTTATTTACAACAGATAGAGTCCCACTTTTTTAATAATATTAGGAAAAACCACCTTGTTGACAAGATAAATAGTGAATGAGTCAAAGGACCCTGAAAATAATATTTTAAAGGTTTGCAATAATATCTTGAAGGTTAAATCATTAAGTGCTCATGATTGAAAATATATATTTGACCTCAATTATAGTTTAAAATATGTAGAGTAGAAATAACAGGTTTTCCCTAATCAGCAAAGCTTAAAAACATTTTGAGGAAAACATAGCTATCTATGGTTTTGGCAACATTTTCTTTAATGGAGAAAAGTCAGAGATGAGGTCAGGGGACATCATCCATGGCTCACCTTCAGGTGTTACAGTGCACAGTGTGTATATTGTATATACAGCATATATTGCGAGGAAGAGAAGTGAATGAATTAAAGGCAATTTCTAGTTTCAAAAAGGCAAGATACATACAGAAAAATAGAACACATGGCTGCCTAAGATGAATGCTTAGTGAGAAGCAGCCTTGGTTCTGTTCAGAGTCACACCATCTTCCTGGTGGAACCCAGAAACAGAAACTTGGGGTCATCTTTAACTCCCCCCTTTCCTTGGTCCCCTTACATGTGTTCCCAACTCTTGACCTTTGTTCATGCAGATTCCTCCCCCTGGCATTCCCATCCTTCAAGACCAAGGTCAAGTACCAACTCCTACCTGGAAACTCCTGTGATGTCCTCAGTACAAAGTAACTCCTGAGACTTAAACCTCCTTGCAAAATTCTAGTGATGTGGAGTGGACCACATGGAAACTGTCTTTTGTCTTGAGCTAGAGAAAGTGAGAAGCCGGAAAGGTTTTACTTTTCCCCTGTAGGAGCAAGCCCTGCACCTTAGGCATTTTCAGGCCAGTTACTCATACCTTCATACCTCACGTGCTTGGTAGTTAAGAACAAGAAGTGGTGGTTGTGTGTCTCTTTGGAAGGGTCTTGGGTTTCTGGACCGCACTAGGAGGAGGCTTGGTGTGGGGGCCATGGAGTGACAGACGGAATCAGGCAGACACAGACTGGGATGGGCCCTCTCTTGGGAGGGAGCAGGGCCAAACCATCCAAACTACCCACTTCTTCAGCTTTACGACAACAAGAAAGGTGACAGGATAATGTAGTATTGGCTATATCAACCACTCTGTTTCTCATTCAGGGCAGTCCTGTGACCTTTGGTTCTTCCCCAGTCAGGGGCTGCCCTTGCTTTAGAGCTGCCATAGATAAAAACCTCAAAGAATAAAGAAGTGATACTTGGCTTTTTGAAACTCAAGACAGAAATAAGAGTCCTGAGAGGTAGAGTTGGGGAAAGCTTTATATTCTGTGTGAGCCAGAAACAGGGAGCTCGGAGATAAGCCAGCTTTATCCACGTGTCTAGAATGGAGAAAGACCAACAGGCACAATGCAGCAGTCATAGGGAGCAGGGTAGTTGTGTTCTGAGATGACTGAGGCCCCACAGGGCAGTGCGGTCCTGGGATAGAGTGGATCTGTGTCTTGCTTCTCAGGTGAAACCCAGGGAGGTATTAAGCTTCTCAGTTTTCCTGTACCATCCAGGTTGGCTATTGCATGTCTCTCAGCAAAGAGAACCTGTGATAGAGAGCCTGACTGACTTCCCATAGCCCAGGGTAGCATGGGAGAACATCCAAAAGTTCCCCCGCCCACCCTACTTACCACTGGGCTGCCTTAGCGCAGGCCTCTCACACATCTGAGAGAGGACCAATGGGCCAGAAGAGGACTTGAAAAATCTCTGGACAAAGCCAAAGAAAGCAAATCTTGTTCGACCTGAGCTTACCTTGTCTAACATGAAGCTTCTGTTACCAAGAGGAAGAGGGGCTTCAGATAGAAATATAAAAATACAGAATGATACCTTTATTTGCTTATTTCAGCTTTTGGCCTAAAAAATTCTCTCCTGCTATACAAAATATATAGTAAGAGATACCACCATATCCTTGAGTGTTGTGTCTCCTGATTTATTGGCAGAGTAAAGAGCCCCACCCACTAGTATAACTGCTAATAAAATGCTCTGAAACCTGGCCAGCTATGAGTTCTCTTTGGAGGTGGGAGGAGCTAGGGGGTGGGTTGGGGAGGAGACTTGAGCCTCCACTAGGGGCCACCAGACACCACAGAGCCGCAGACTCCACTGTCCAATTCAACGTCAGCTACCTCGGTAGAGTTCCTGCGAGCCACTTTGCAGAAATAAGTATCACACGGAGTCCTGGCCTAAACTTGCACTCTGTCCTATGTTTGCACTGAAACTTCTGATGTGGGATTAGGAGGGTCTTTGCTTTTTGAGAGATTTGGTGAAAGATTTTCCTTGAAAGGAGGGAATACTTTATTGCTGAGAACTGTTTTCACAAATGGTTCTTTTCTTACTGAGAAGCTGGTAACTTAAAAATCACTTGGCACAGCCTCCGTTTTCCTCAGAGATAGGAGATGGCTGTGTTCTTGGTAGAGACTCAGCAGCAGTGTCTTTTCCATGGGACGTCTGATTGATGGCACTGAACTCTCGTCTGTTACCCTGCACATTCTCCGCTTAAGGAGTGGCTGGGAAGATGCTTTACCTTTGCCTGTTTCAGGGACATGTAAGCACTTCAAAAGCCATTTCTTCAGCACTTGGGAACCTAATCAGTTGTATATCTCAATTTCGCTTTTAAGATAGGGTCTCTGAGCCTTGGGTGTTAGATACAATAAAAGTGATGAGCAGCTTGGAAATGCTCTCCTGTCCTGCTGTAGTGAGATGTCAGCGTCCTTTTTGTGCCCGACCCATGTTGGTCACCCTCCTCAAAAGCCATTTAATCTTAAAGCCAAATTAAAGTCCTTAGGTCTGCCTGGAATCCTAACTCCTTAGCATGACTTTGAGGGCTCTCTTGGCCCAACCTTTACCTTGATGTCAGCTCTCACCTTGCATCCCATTTTAGCCTGATACTAGCTACAGAAACATGCATATAGTTAATCAAATAGACCACCTTTGGACCCTTATTCATACTGGTACCCAGTATAACCTTACCCTTTGTCCGTCTGGTTAGTACCCACTGGTATTTCAACACTCACCCTTCCCTGAATCCTTTCCTGAACTTCCAAGAAATCCCAGCTGTGGCTCCCTCATGCCTCTGCTGCACCTCGTTTTATAGTCTCTTTAGCACTTCATGGGAGTGATTTAATCACATGATTGTCATCTCTTCTAGATTGTGAGGATATTTAAGGCAAAAACTATGTCCTAGCTAAGTCTGTGTTTCTGATGTTTGGTGTCTAATAGGCTCTCAGGAAATGTTTATTGAGTAGACGAAATCTGCTTTGAATTCTTGTGAAAATTTTGTGCACTGCTCATTTAACAGTGGTGCCAGGGAGCTCCTTTCCAGTGAGCTGGATGTGGTTGTGCTGAGGAGAAACATTCCAGCTCAGGATGGGGAAGATCATGGTGCTACTCAATCCTGGCTTCAGGCCAAAGGAACCTAGAGTCATGACAGTATTTCTGAAAGCCAGTAGTTCACCAACTGAACAACTGGACAAAGGACTTTATTGCTCTTCACCATGCATGGTCTCTTCTGAGAGAGTTTATGTCCGTTAGGGATTCAGCCAACCAGGACCGTACCCTCATCTGAGGAGCTCCAAAGAAGCTTTGAAGGGCAGGTTCCAAGCAAACTGTGACATGGGACATATGTCTTCACCCAGCAATTTTCCCTCCTCTCTGGTTCTCCCTCTGATTGCTCAGATTGTAAGATTGTAACTAAAAGGTTCAAAGTGCCCCTTTCACTTCCCTTTAAAGACTACCAACTTGTGAACACATCTCATTACTAATAGCCTCACAATGTATTATAATTATGTGTTTTTGTGGTCATAGCCCCTATGAGAATGTGGGCTTCTGAAGGTCAGGAAAGTGCACCCTATTTATCTTTAGTTTCTTGGGCTCTATAGTGCTATGATAGTCAGCTTTTGAGAAATGTTAGTTGAACGAATGCGTGAATAAAAAGTATACAGATTTCCTACCTCCTACTAGGTTTCTGAAATTTCCTTTGACAGAAGAGCACAAGTTTTCCTGGCGAAGAATATGCTCCTATAGTTTTTAGATTAAGTAGAAGCACACAAAACTTATCACATATCTGAAGATTGTCCTGATTTGGTAGCAGAACTGAAAGAGTTTATACTCTTCATCTGCAGTGTACTTTATAGTTTAAAATGCATAGTCACCACCTTCTCTCTTATTTGACCTTTCTAATGATGACCTTGTGAGATGAGCGTTATTCTTAACATTTTTCCAAAGAGGAAACGGGGGTTCAGAGAGGTTGGTGACACCTCAAAAGTTGCACAGCTCACAATTTCCTGAATCAGAGCTAGAACTTCAATCTTTGGAAGATAACTCAATTTTCCTTTCATTATACCACACAGCCTTCCCAGCTCCGTCACCTCTGGCCCTAGTGAGGTCTCTGATGGTAATGCAATGCCAATTTTGAATGCAGACTTAATTGAAATGTTTTAAAATATGAGACTAGTATTAATGGTTTCCATTGTTCTAAGAATTATGCAGTGCATCATTGAAAAATATATGCCTATATTTTAGACATTATGTTAATAGCACATATACTGCAAAACAGAATCACTAAAATACTCATCTCTCTGCTGCTACAGTATGTGCAAAATATGCTATATACTCTAAATTTTCACTTAAACTCAACATAAGAGCAGTGGAAAAATTCAGTCAGTGAAGATACCTGCAGCCTCTTCAATTTGTGTGTTTGCCGTATCTATGGAAGTAGGCAAATATGAAATTTTGTTATATCTATACAGTGTTTAACAATGAAATGCTTGAGAAAATAGTAAACCAAATGAATGTTGCACAGTAAATTTGAAAATTTGACTTTTTATAAACTTAGGCACTGTCAGATTCTCTACAGTGTTTCTAAATCCTCCTGCCTTATGGTTTTCGTCTATCTGGAAAGATAAGCACTATATGTAAAATTGGATGTTTTCCAAGCAATGTGTCTTTCATTTGTAGTTCCTGAAGAGCTCAGCTTTATGCAGTAATATATTTCTGTTTTAGAATGCTGACTTTGGAGTAAAGTATTTCCCTTAAATACACAATACCTCTACCAATATTCCCTAAAATGTTTGGATAAATATGGTTATGACTTTCATATAATTTATTGTGTTTTGTCAAACCATCCTCATAACTCCCACTTTGTATTTTAGAAATTTGAAAACATATCTTATTTCTACCACGAGAATACGGATTCCTTGAGGGCAACATCTGTAACACATAGGATTGTGTTTAGCTACCAGTAGCAGAAAACCTTCCTAAGGGGCTAAAATAAACAGAGATTGAATTATTTCATAGAACAAGAAGTCCAGAGGCAGCTGCTGGGCTGGTGTGGTAGCATAATAATATCAGGGCAAATTTTGTTGCAATTCTCTTGCTCTTTACCTCACGCTTGTTGCCTCGTGGTTCCAAGAGGGCTGCTATCCCTCTGGTCATCGAATCAACAGTAAGGACAGGACAGAGAAGGAAGGGCAGCAGCTATTTCTGTTCTTTTTGTTTCTCAAAGACCTGCTTGTAGGCTTTCATTTTACTGTCCCTTCATGACTTGGCCACTCTCAATGGCAACAGAGCCTGGTAAAGTGGGTATTTAGCTCTTTTAACCTTTATGGCAGATGATGTCAGGGTGGAAGGTGGTTGGGTGCAGCCATTGGGTAAGCCAGCCTGCAGTGTTCGCCACAGAGTCCTTTATAATTTCTCCGCATCTCTGGTCGTCCTCACGCAGTGCCTTGAATAGCATGGTTATTTTCAAATGGGTGGAACTCCTTCAGTATAATTCTATTTGCAAATCTTGCATTGGCATCATTGGTATAGATTTTCAAAGAAAAGGAGCTAATGTGAATGCCTGTGATGTACAACTAGGCCCTCTACATACGCTGAGTCACTTAAACCTGAGAGCAGTTCCCATTTTCCAGATAGGAAAACTGGAGTTCATGTGGATTAAGAAGCTTGAGGATGTAGCTAATGAGTTGAAAACACCATTTTGAAACAGATCTGTCTGATACCAAATCCCAAACTGTTTCCTCTCTACCACCCTGACTGTTGAACAATTCAAATCACTTTGATATGCAGATCATTCTAGTAGAATGGCACATTCTCTTTTTCTCTCTTTTTTAATTGAATTTGTTGGGGTGATATTGGTTAATAAAACGATACAGGTTTCAGGTGTACAGTTCTATGATACATCACCTGTATATTGTACTGTGTGTTCACCACCCCAAGTCAAGTCTCCTTCCATCACCATTTATTTCTCCTTTACCCTCTTCTACCTCCCTCAGCCTCCTTTCCCTCTGGTAATCACCATACTGTTGTCTGGGTCTCTGAGTATTTCTTGATATTCTTTATAATTGTGAAGTGGAAAGTTTGACTCACTATTGTCAATGACCTCTGAGATAATTTTTTTTTTGTCACAGGCTGCGACATTATTAGATGTTCTAAACTGCAAATGCTTTTGAAAAAGCAGAGGTTAAGTGGAAATGACCGGGGTTGGTTGAGTGACAGATATGGTTTATGCCAGCCTCTGCTTCATCTAGGGGTAGTAACAGCATATCACCTTGGATTTGACTTTCTTCTTTCAGAGAAGAGTCGTTTGCATGGAGCATCTTAGCTAAGGTGTGTAAATGCTCCCTGCCCTAGGAGGCCCCAGGGTCTTTTGTATCTTCATTAGCACTGTCACTTATGCGGAGCTGATTTAATGGGGATCATTTGCATGTGTCCAGAGTCTTTGGGGCAGAAGGGGCTGTGACCTCAACCCCTCCTTCTGAGATTCACATTAAGGACACCTACTGTTTGGTCCATTTGCGGAAACATCAAGGGATCAAAAAGAACCCCTCCAAGGGTATCCTTAGGCAGTGAGTAGAGCCCATGAAGCTTGTGGCAGATTTAGGAGGTCTCTGTCTGGGGAACAGGACTGAGTAAATGAGTATAGAACAAGAACACTAATACCAGACTCGGCATCACTGTAGCATACAAAGCACGGATTGGACCAGCTGGACCAGTCCTGCTCTGTGGCTGCCCGTGGCTGTGGGAGGCAACAGCAGAAGTAGCCTGATCAAGCTCTCCAGCTCTCTGCTTGCTTGGAGCTTGGTCAATACAACTCCTCTGTGGACTGTGTGAGAGCCGAGGGGCCTTGGGGTAGGCCATTAGAACCCAAGATGTCCCCCAATTTGAAGCTCCAAAGGACTGATACAGGGTCTGAAGTCATCTGGAGGAGAAGGAAGCAACTGTATTTTGTAGTGAGTACACAGGTGATGCCATGACATACAGGTACAACTAGCTGAGGCTCTGTTGAAGAATTGGTTTATTTCTACACCTTCAGGTGGAGGTAGCTAAAAGTACTGCTAGATGGTACGGTGTTAAATTATTGGATCTAGAACCTAGAGGCACAGAAGAATGGCAGTGAAGACATCTCTTTAATGAGAAGTGATTCTGTTACAGAAAAGACTGGGGGCAGTAAATGATATACTGTTACCAAAAGGATCCCCACTTTGTGCTCCAGGGGTCCCCCACCTTATGAGGTTCGTTTTGCTTGCCGCCAAAGGAAAGATGTCTCTCAATGCCAGAGATTGGTAAAAAGGAAAGGAATTATTTATTTACAAGTTATACAGGCTTAGAGTAATGACTTGATGTCTTTAAAATACTGAAGTTCTTTAGAATACCCACAAATGCACACAGTCCTTCCTTCTCCCCTTTGCCCAGTCCAGGGTACCATATCTTGGGAAAAGAAGTAGAAGTATGTGATTCAGACTCTCGGCACCCTCAGCTATGTCGCCACTGTGATCTTCAGTTAATCCAAAACCATGTGGCACCTTCTCATGGCCCACCAGCAAGAGTCCTTCCCCCCGCTTTTCTTCCAGGCAAAATCTCTCCTGCTTCCTAGGCCACATGGCAAAAGGGAGCAACCCAAAACCACGTGGTCCTCTCTCTCTCAGGCCGAGGGGTCCCCACTCCTCCAAAGCCTCGTGGTCCCCTGTTTCCTTCCCACAGTGTCTCTCCTGCATTCTTCCGAACTGCTAAGAGAGAGCTGTGCATTGCTGCTACATCTTGCTTCCCAGCTTCCTAAACTGAGTGGCAAAGGGAACCCCAAATCCGCAGGGTTCTACCCTCTCGCCAAAAGCAGTATGTTCCTCTCTACTCACCAAAAGCCGTGTATTCCTCCCCCTTGCATGGCTGCCACACCTGGATTTAAATCCCCAAGCCAATCTTCCACTGCAGCCCCATTTCTGACTCCTCCTACAATCAGCCACACCTGCCAGCACTCCCTATCCTTTCAGCTTTACTGGGCTACCATGGTAACTGTGGGCAGATGTGGCCCCATGGCATGGAGCCAATCATCCCCAAGCTCTCACGCAGGTGCTGTGACCAGGGGGAGTTGCCTCCCAGTTGTATCTTGGGTGGAAGTCACTTCCATCCCCCTGGCTCAAAGCATGGCCACAGCTATTTAACATAACTATAAAACCAGTTAAAAGTTATAGATGTGTTAAATGACCATGCCAGAGGTTAGCTTCAAAGCAGTTGCTATGCAAAACAGCTCTGAATGGCCCTGCTCCATGTGTCCCATCCCCCAGCTCAGACTTGTGGGGATGAGGACATCTTATATATATATATATTTTTTTTCCTAATATTTCCTGGACACCTTGATTTCTGGACCCCATTACAAATCCCTATTTGGGGCCCCCCTCTTGGCTGCACCCTGTTACAATTCCTGTTGCAGACTGGTGAAACTGAACTGAAGGTTACAGAACAACCAGGAGGTTGTGCCATAATGTGTGTACATGTAGGGAACTGAGAGTGACTAAGTGGATGGGAAACCAGGGATGGGAGAGCTGAGATCAGGGATTAATGGGGCTAGAAATACAATTTATTTGTTTTTGAATAGGTATGTACACATGTTTAAAATTCAAAAGGTTTGAAATTCCTGTCCCCATCTACTCAGTTCCCTGCCTTAAAGGCAACCAAAGTAATGGGCTCTTTACCTACTTCTTGACAGATATTTTATGCATATGTAAGTGTGTGTGTGTGTGTGTGTGTGTGTGTGTGTGTGGGCACCTTTTATACAACTGGTATTATGGCATATATACCCTTCTGCGTCTTTTTAAAGTATATTTTATTGATTATGCTATTACAGTTATCCCATTTTTTTCTCCCCTTTATTCTCTCCACCCTTCATCTCCCCTCCCAACAGCATTCCCCCCCTTAGTTCATGTCCATGGGTCACACATATAAGTTCTTTGGCTTCTCCATTTCCTATACTATTCTTAACCTCTCCCTGTCTATTTTGTACCTACCATTTATGCTACTTATTCTCTGTACCTTTTCCCCCATGCTTCCTCCTCCCTTTTCCTGTTGATAACCCTCCATGTGATCTCCATTTCTGTGATTCTGTTCCTGTTCTAGTTGTTTGCTTAGTTTGTTTTTGTTTTTCCTTTTTACATTTAGTTGATAGTTGTGACTTTGTTGTCATTTTACTGTTCATATTTTTAATCTTCTTTTTCTTAGATAAGTCCTTTTAACATTTCATGTAATAAGGGCTTGGTGATGAAGAACTTCTTTCACTTGACCTTATCCGGGAAGCACTTTATCTTCCCTTCCATTCTAAATGATAGCTTTGCTGGATAGAGTAATCTTGGATGTAGGTCCTTGCCTTTCATGACTTTGAGTACTTCTTTCTAGCCCCTTCGGGCCTGTAAGATTTCTTTTGAGAAATCAGCAGATAGTCTTATGGACACTCCTTTGCAGGTAACTCTCTCTTTTCCTCTTGCTGCTTTTAAGATTCTCTCCTTATCTCTAATCTTGGCTAATGTAATTGTGATGTGCCCTGGTGTGTGCTTCCTTGGGCCCAACTTCTTTGGGACTCTCTGAGCTTCCTGGACTTCCTGGAAGTCTGTTTCCTTTGCCAGTTTAGGGAAGTTCTCCTTCATTATGTTTTCAAAGAAGTTTTCCATTTCTTGCTCTTCCTCTTCTCCTTCGGGCACCCCTGTGATTCAGATACTGGAACTTTTAAAATTGTCCTGGAGGTTTCTGTGCCTCTTCTCATTTTGATGAATTCTTGTTTCTTCATTTTGTTCTGGTTGAATGTTTATTTCTTCCTTCTGCTCCAAATTGTTGATAGGAGGCCTGGTTTCCTTCCCATCACTGTTGGTTCCCTGTACATTTTCCTTTATTTCACTTTGCATAGCCTTCACTTTTTCCTCTATTTTGTGAGTATACTCAACCGTTTCTGTGAGCATCCTGATTACCAGTGTTTTGAACTGTGCATCTGATAGGTCAGCTTTCTCTTCATTGCTTAGTTTTATTTTTGGAGTTTTGATCTGTTATTTCATTTGGGCTATGTTTGTTTGTCTAGGTGCACTTGTTACATTGTAAGGGGCAGAGCCTTAGGTATTTGCCAGGGTGAGGCAACCCATGTTGCTGTGTTGTGGCACTCTCTGTCGGGGAGGAGTCAGAGAGGGAACAATGCCACTTGCTCAACTCTTGACAGGCATTCAGTCACTTCCCTTGCTACCCACAAGCAAATTGGGCCCTCCTGGTGCTGATTCCTGGGTGGGTGGGTTTGTATATGTTCTAGGACCCTGTGGGGTATCTCCAATGAACTCTCTTGTGAAACTGGGAGTTTTCTCCTGTCACCACAACCTCCACAGGTTTTTATAGCTAGGGTTTTGAGGCTTTATTTTCCTGGGCTGTAACCCTGGTTTTCATGGTCTGTCTCACTCCCCAGTTGTTTCTACTGGTTTATCTGCATGCAAATGTGGGACGGCCAGGTCTGCCAGCTGCTGCCTTGTGCACGTCCTCTCCACCCTGGCTGCCCGTCTCTGCCCCTCCTACCAGTCTGAATGAATATTTCTTCTTTAACTCCTTGGTTGTAAGACTTCCATGCAGTTTAATTTTCTGGGAGTTCTGGTTATTTTTTGTTTTTAAATTTGTTGTGTCCTCCTTTTCGCTGTGTGAGGAGGCAAAGTGTATCTACCTACACCTCCATCTTGTCTGGAAGTCCCCTTCTGAATCTTAAAATACTTGTCCATATGACTTGGAAATAATTTCATCTTAGTATAGACAGAAATATGCTATTTCTTTTTCTTTTTCTTTTTTTTTAAAGCTGCTTGCACCTGATTGCTGAAGATGTACTATACTTTATTTAACCAGTCTTCTCTTTATGGACATTTTAGGTTGTTTCCAGTATTTTGCTACTGCAATGTTTTACAGTGATTAATATTGCTTGTACATCACTTGTGTGTGTGTGTGTGTGTGTGTGTGTGTGTGTTAGAGGGAGAGGGAGAGAGGGAGAGGAAGAGGGCTAGAGAAAGAGAGAGAGAATGAGAATCAGTTTTATACTGGAATAAATTCCTAGCCAACCATATATTCTAATATGTGTAAACTTATTTATGACAGTCCTGACTGTTCGCATTCTTCAGCTACTAAACAGACCAAAAGGGTTCTAGCTTTGGTTAGGAGGTTCAGTTGAACTTAACAAGCTCTGCTGTGATGGATAGTAAGAAGTTCTGGAGAGCCATATGTTTCCCATTTTGCCTCCCTAAGACTTCCTAATTTTCCCTCACAGTCTTGGGGATGGATGGCATTATTATTTTTAGACATCAGTCCAAGGAGACACCTCCAGATCCTCTAAGATTGGTGCCTCTCACTGTCCCATAGTGTCCGATGGTGAAGGCGATGTTTGATTTTAAATGTTCCTACTCCGAGGGCGCCCCTTTCCTTCCAGTATAAGAAAGTGCAGCTAGAGGCAAAGTAGAGAGTCTGGTATCAAGGTGGGTGGGGCTGGCAGAGCAGATAATCAGGCCCATGAGGAGCTAAGATTAATAGCTTTTATGGTGGATCTACTTGTAGATATTTGAGAGTTGGCTGTAATTGAATTTTTATTGTTCAGTCAAAATGCAATACATCCACTGGCCTTTTAAATTTTTAATTGAGGAGACATATTTAAAGTTTTAAATTACTAGATCTATTTTGCTTTGATTGGCCACTATATAAAACCAGACAGAGTCCATCTATAGTAGCACCTAATAGTTCTGCCCCATCAATCAAAATGTGTTTCTCCTTTTATTTCTTACCTCTACTATTAACTCGTCACTACTAACCTGCTTTTATTCTTTCACATGGGTGTGATGAATTAAACTTGTTAGCTGGCCAGATAGATTATACAGGGCACATTAACACTTCGTGTTTTTGATGGAGCACTGCGCAACACAAAAGCCATTCCTTAGAGAAGACAATTAAGCCTGCTGCTTGCCATGTTTTGGACTTTGTGGTTCTCTTTTCTCTGAGTGGGCAGATAATAGCCATGTAATCATTTCAGTGCAGACACATTTAATTAGTTTCTTTCTTAAGAGGTTTCTATTACTGCACAACGGTCAGTCCTCTGAGTAGCCAGTATCCCTGCATCAGGCTTTCCTTTCTGCTGCCTGGTGTCTATTTTTGGAGAATGACTGAGAAGCTTTTGAAGCAAACTAACTCATAGGGCCTTTGTTCCTAAGAAGTGGCCCTTTGGATTTCCAAGAAGGCACCTGAAGAGGTTTTCTCCAATTTTCCATGTTTAGTTGACCCAACTTCCTGAGGTTTTATTTTCTGCTCTTTAGAGGCAGGATAGAATCAGCCAGGTGCTAGTCAGATACCCTGAAACCCACATGTCGGGTCTGGGGCCTGGCTTGTCTCTGTCTAACCAAGTGAGACAGGTGGCCTGTGGTTGGCCCCCTGCTGATGTCCTTGTTGCTCAGGGCTCAGGCCAGTGCACACTTGATGCTGTTGCCTGCTTGCCCCTAGTGGGGTCGAATATGTAATCTCTATGGAAATGCCATAAACCGTTCTTTCAGCACTCCATGGCGAGGACAGAGAACGTCTTTCTCTGTTATTTGGTCCCCTGCGGCCCAGTCACTGTCCCTGAGAAAGTCTTAACAGCTTTGGCCACCTTGCCCCACATCTTTGGCCTTTCTTTTGGTGTCCAGGCTAAGGGCTCAGTGTGTTTTCTGCTTTTCTCACTTTCATGTCCCTTCTTAACTCCTGGGCCGCTGCCGGGCTTGCCAGCTCCTGTGGGTCTGGGAAAAACTGGGAAGGAGCTGAGGGGAATGACTGTTCTGTTTTCATCACCCTTGTGGTACTGGGAAGCCTTGTGCTACTGTAAACGCTCTGCTGACTCTCATGTGGTTCGGTGGTGATCACGTGTATGAAAACTGATCTCCCACAAACTCTCTCAGAGGCTAGCCTCATCCCTACTGGCACTCAAGGTGGGGCAGTGGGCAGTGAGACCCAGGGCTTTTCCTCCTTGCTTGCACCTGCAGGTGGAGGCTGGATCATGTCTGTCTCTATTTTCCCACAGAATAGGAACACTGTACCTGGCCTAGGCAGCTGCTCAGCCATCACTCCACATTGCTGCTATTTCTCATAACACTGATAAAGGGAACAGCAATCACAAATGATGTCTTCTATGGGAACCAAAATGGGGCCTCTTGTCAGGATTTTTTTAAAACACCAGCATCTCCAATCCCCCATCTCTAACATCATTTATCACCTCCCCGAGAGGTGAAATGATAGGATCTCACATGATTAATCTTCTACCATGTGTGGGTGCTTTACTATTGCTGGTCATCTCAGCCTTAAGAGCCTGCCTTTCTTAGTTACTGTATCCTAGGTGCTGTTTTAGGTTATACATATCAGTCAGTCTTCACAATAACCCTGTATTGTAGGGGCTCTTATCTTTCCCGTGATATCATGTTCAAACAACCTGTTTAGATCAGCTGTCTGATAAAATAACAACAGAAGCAGCAGCTGCTGCTAACATTTGTGGAGTACTTCGTATGTATGTACCAGGTACTGTTCAAAGTCCTTTGCATACATTAATTTATTTTAATTGTAGCAAAAAGCTTATGAGCTGTGAGGTACATATTATCTATCCTCATTTTACAAATGCGTAAATCAAGGCACAAAGAGGTGAAATAGTTTCCTAACCTTACTTGCTGATAAAGCTTTCTAGCAATGCTGTCAGATAGGTATCCTTATTCCCATTTTAAGTGTTAACAATAAAAAAAAAATCAATGATATTTTTAGAGCTGGCTGAATTTGAGCAGATTGACCCCAGAGGTAGGTAGAAATAGTTTCTCTTTCAGAGAAAGAATTAATCTTTTGTTTAGGAAAATACTTTAGTGAGCCTTTCATTTAAAGTAAGGTATCTTGACTTCCCTGGATTTGAAGATATTTAAACAAAGATGAGGTCACTGCTCTACATAGTAAAATACAGAAAGTTTGGAGTTGTTCTCTGGCACCCTGAGATGGTAAAAAGAACCTGGAGGAGAAGAAGGTAGGATCAGGGAGGAGAGAGAGAGACAGACAGATGGACACTTAGCAACATGGTAGGAGGTTAGAATTCTTGAAGGAATGTAGACAGTGACAAATTCTCTTTGGATGGGACCACTAGTGAATTTCTTGGGACAGGGATGCCTGACATTCAGTGTGAAGTTGTTTCTGCATGTATTACAACTGCTCTTTGTTAAGCCCAAACCTTCAATAAAAGTTGGCCACTCACACAGCCTGGTGCTGCTGCTTTGGAGGAGTAAAGGCAGAGGATGTGGGCCAGGCTTCTAGGCAGTGACCAGCAGTAAAAGAATTTAGATACTTGGGCCAGAATTGAAAGTGAGTTGAAATCAGGTGGCAGCAGAGAAACAAACTGAAGTTAGACTCACTTGGAAGTGGGTGGGCAGCCCCCTAAACTCCCTTCCCCAAATGTACTCAAGGAATGTGAAACATATAAGGGAATAAGGGGAGGGAGGAACAATTGGTGATGTGTAATAATCAATTATTTTCTAAATTGGAAGATGTACATCCTTTAGGGACTTAGCTGCAAGTAACAGAAAGCATCATCTTGAATGGACCTAAAGAACAAGGGATCTTATATTATCTCACATATCAGGAGGTCCAGAGGTGGGGTGACTTGTGTGTTGGTTGATTCATTAGCTAACCCATGACCTCAAGGATGTAATTCCTTTCGATATCCTCTGCTATCTTTGGGGTTGGGGTCCTCCTCAGAGTGGTAGCAAGATAGCTGCAGGAGCTGCCTCCCAGCCTTGGAACTTGGGTTTCTGTGGAATTGAGTTTTGCTGGACATGATCTCTGTTAGTGCGGGACCTACCTGCCTGTCATCACCAAACGGCTGCCAACGGGTGTTTGATGTCTCCTCGTTGTAGCACTTCTTTGTTTCTCCGTCACTGTTCCCTGGTGCGATAAGGAGAAATGAGAGGTGGGGAGAGATAAAAACACGGTCTTTTCTAGAAAACAGCCAAACAAAAAAAACCCAAAGCCCCATGGTTTATGGAGAAATGGTGAACTCTGTGTTTGGGAGAAAAAATGGGTGAGGTGAAGTCAGAACGTCTTGTCATATCAGAGAGCAAGGAAACCATCAAAGACTTGGCGATGGTGTTAAAAAGATTCAGAAACCAACGTGAAGGATTCTCACAGGCCAAAAATGAAACAATTTGAGAATCAAAAAGAATAAATGAGAATGGATTAAAATACATAAGATATATTCATATGTATGATTTATAGTGGTAGAAAAAAATGGTCACTTTTGTGGGATGCTAGGAGACTAATCCATCATTCTGAAAATAGGCAAATAAGAGTAAAGAGCTCAATCTTTAACTTGTTTTTCCTGTGTGACCTGTACCTCAGAGCAACCAAATAGTTGATGAAAGGTTTGCGTTAGAGAAAAATTCCAGTTAATGAATGGAGAATGATAGATTTAAAATATCAACATTTCAATCCTTAATGAGATAATTGATCTAAGCAATTAACATCCATGCCTGCTAAGACCCTTAGTTGAAAAGCTGATAGGGAACATTGTAATGGATGAATCAGGCTGGCCACACCTGAACTCGTCGATCAATGCTAACTAACACCAGGCTTTATGTACCTCCTGATGTGATTCGACGGGAAGTACACAGCACCACTATGAAGACTTCTAAAAAAAAAAATTGAAGCTAAATATAATTAAGCCTTCCAGCTTACAGGAAATATTGAGGCATAGGAATAAAATGTACTATATAGACTTTTTTCTGGGTTCTGATTTAAACAACCTAACTACTAACAAATAGATGAGACAATAGGAGAAATTTGAAGACTAACTGAATATTTGATAATATTAAGGAATTGTTAACTTTTCAAATGTGATAATGGTATTATGGTTATATTTTTTAGAGCATTACCTTTTACAGAGACATAATAAAATATTTACATTTGAATTAATATAAAGTCTGGAATTTGTTTCAAAATAATCCAGTGTATGTGTGGGGGAAGTGAGTGGGGTACGGATGACAAACTTGGCCATACGTTGGTGATTACTGAAGCTGGGTGATGCGTACGTGGTGTTCAATCCAGTATTCTGTTGGCATATGTGTGACCTTTGCCATACAAAGTTGTTGACAAGAAAAGAATCAGCTATGGTTAACCACCTTGCATCCTTGTAATTCTGGTTTCTGCTACTTTGGCTGTAGGCAGGGGCTTGATACAAAGGCCTCTGGCAAAGACAAATGATGGCCGAGTAGAGGTTGCCCCAGGAGTGAGGATTGCATTCCCAGGACCTCTTTAAATATATGAGACCATTGTTTCCAGGTCTCAGTCACGTTGGTATGTGGATCTGACTTTTCTTGTTCTCCACTTCCCCTCCTCTCCTTTCTACTGTATTTTGGACTGGTGACAGGATTCAGTGGAACAAACTGGGTAAGATACAAACTGGGAGAATTTGCTCTTAGGAATTGTGGCATTGGCTCCTAACCAGCATACCTCTCGCTGCTTGCGCTGTGATTCTGAGAGGTTACCACAGACCACAAGTCAAAAAACCGTCCTCTTCGACTGGTGGCTATGATTTGACATCATTTCTCCACCACTAAACATAATGTCTTGGATCCTGTTGAAAGGTAAAGCCCAGAAAAAATGGCTGACTCTGTAACCATTAGTTTTCAAGTTAAGGTTCCAAGAAAAAACTCATCCTGAGATGGTTCTGCTACTCATCTGGGTGTGGCCATTTTCATCAACTCTAATAAAAATGTTAAAGGGTGGGATATTATCAGTTATAAAATTTTCCCCATCTAGCTCTTTTTATACTCTTGCTGTATGCTGTGTTTTGTTAATCTAAGATGGTATCTGGTTTAATATAGAATGATATGATTGGCTTTAATTTGTATATGCTAATTTTTCATGACATTTCAAGAAGAACATTGATTTTCAGGGGCTCTGCTACTGAGAACAGAGCTCTGAGGTATAACTGTTTACATTTTAGTGTGAGTGCAGGATCTAGGGGTGAGTTTGATAGGATGCAGAATAGCTTTGTTCTGGGTGAGACTAGAAAACCCCAACTCAACCCCGTCTGGTTTAAGAACGTGTTTCTTTGACAGCACCATCTAAATAAAAAGGCTTAAGTGAAGATTAAACTTTCTCAGGAGCATCAGCCAAGCTGGAGAGGTGATGTTTAAGTGCAGACCTAAGCTCCAAGTTTCCTGGGCATTAGTGCCTGGACCTGCTGGTCACAGGCTATGAGAGTTATTTCTGGCTTTAAAGGATATATAGTTAGTTGTAATGGCACAAAAATGGGAATTCATTAGAAAATTTTCCTTTCATTCCTTCTCATATATGTTCAAGTAGTTCAAGATCATACCTAAGCGGGAGAGAGAATTGTTGGTAAGAAAGGAAGCTCTCGGCTGTGGGTTGGACCTTGTAAAGGTCTCACTGGAAAGAGACACATTTAATTTAATTCACATTCTTTAATCTGGTAAATTGAAAGGAAGAACAAGAAGCATTTAGGCCATCAGCTAATTAATTCTTACTGTCTCAGGCTTCTGTCTCAGCCCAAGGTGGCCAGATGTTGCTGAGGGACATCTGGTTGAAGTGGAATAACTGGAACCCTGGGAGCTGGGATTCTTAATAGAGTTTGGTGTCTGTTGATGGCCTATAATTATGTTCTGTAGATAAAATTTGTCATTTATTGCTGTAAAGATGAAAACAAGTATCAAAAATACTTTAAATCTGTATGATTCATCCCATTCTAGCTGTATCTAATCTTGGTATTAGTATCTCTCTCTCTAAAATCAGTTTGCTTGCTCTCTAATAGCCACATGTGGCTCCTGAACACTTGGCGTGTGGCTAGTTCAAATTCAGATATAGGTACTAAGGAAACACCAAATTGGAAGGGTATGTATGAAGAAAATAATATAAAATATTTCATCAATAGTGTTTTTTTAATGTTGATTACATGTAAAAATAAAGCTATTTTGAATATATTGAGTTAAGTAAAACATTAAAACTAATTTCATCTGTCTTTTAAAAAACTTTTAAAATGACCATTAGAACACTTAAAATTACTATGTGGCTCAAGTTAAATTTCTTTTGGGCAGTGCTGTGCTAGGAAATAATTATGACATGCCTAATTCATGGTATCTTGAGGTCAGTGATGTGAAATGCAGACCTGGAGTCCTGGTTCTGCACATAATACAAATGTGGCCTTAGATAAGAGTTGTTTTTTTTTTTTTTAAAGATTTTCTTTAGTTATTTATTTATATTTAGAGAGAAGGGAGGGAGAAAGAAAGAGAGAGAAGCATCAATGTGTGGTTGCCTCTTGCATGCCCTGCACTGGGGACCTGGCCTACAACTCAGACATGTGCCCTCACTGGGAATTGAACCCATGGCCCTTTGGTTCGCAGGCTGGCATTCAATCCACTGAACCACACCAGCCAGGGCTAGCCTTAGACAAGTTTTATTCTCCCCTAAGCCCCAGTGTCCCAGTCTGTGAAACGGAGAGAGTAAGAGTTGCTACTGTGTTTGATAGTTATGAGATTGTCAAAGACAGTAGTTGTTTCAAAGCAAGTAATGATTATTCCTTACCTTCTGCTCCTCCTCCATTGTGCTACTCCAGCCTAGATCACAGACTCTGTTGAAAGGAGGGGTAGGCACCAGCCTACCAATTCCTTAATTTCTGCAGCTGAGGCTATCTTTATAACCATCTCCTCATTCATACTTGAACTCCACTTCACACCTCAATGCCCCTTAGGCATCTGTGGGGCAGTTCATACATTCAGTTTCTATATTCACCCACAGTGCTCTACATAACAGATTACACTCACTAAATAAGTGTTTGAATCATTAAAAAGAGGGAGAAATGACTTATCTAGGAAATACAGATTTGGTGATTGTAGCAAGTTTATCTTTGGAAACACACTGAGAGCCCGTGATGTCATCATGTTATATTTTCCGTTTCTCTTGGCAACTGTCGGATTATCACATTGACTATTGACTGTTGCTTTCAGGCCATTTACAGCAAGAATTCCTTTCAGAAGGAAAGTCATGCCTGGTTTTTTTTTTTCCCAAAAATGAAGAGAATGTGTAATGTCTGAAATCTTTGTTAAACATCACTAATTGTTCCAAAATTATGCTTGCCTGGTTGCTTTTTTGTATCTGTTAAATGGAAAATCATGCTCCTTCATGCCACAAATGAGCTCATATAATGATGGTAGGATACCACCCTTAAATGCCACAGGGAGGAAAGGAGTTACTCCTGACCTTCAGACTTGGCTGTGAGAATGCCGTCAGAAAGGGAGCTGTGCACCATCCCCTGCAGTGCAGGTGGAGCTTAGCTGTAGGTCCTGGGGGCTGGCTCTTTTAGCTGTCCCCAGTGGTCAAGTGAATTGCTCACAGGCTGAGGTCCAGGCCTGCCTGCATAAATGGTGAGCACAGACTGTGGGCAGAGAGAATGCAGAGCAGGGACTCTCCTGTGGCTTGGCCCTGCATTCTCTGGGGAATAAAAGAACAGTAAACCTCTTGGTCAGTCTTTGTATAACGTTTGTCTCACTAAGATTAAGTGAGTGAGTGCTGGTCCAGAGTGGGGTGGCCTCTCTGATTTATCAGCTTTTAAAACTGGCCGCCATGACATTCTACCCAGAATGTTGTTCATCCAATGTTGTGGACACAAGTGAACTCTCCTCATTTTCTTTGGATGTAACTTATGTGTATCCCACCCGAGTGGAATATTTGGGGGAGCATGGGAATAGTCCCAGCCCCAATTCAGAGAAACCTCACTGCAAGGCATACTCAGAAACAAAAATATAGATAAAATCTAAGTATTAAGAGCTTTCATTTATTCATGGTGTCTACTCTAGGAATTCTGCTTCTTGAATCATGGGGCTAAGAAAAATACTTCATTCCTTTTGACAAAATGCAGAGAACAAAAAATTTTACATAAACCTCAGAAAGCCACACTACACAAAGGAACAGGTGGCCAGAAGGCCCATTGCTTCTGGCAATTTCCTCTGACAGTTTTATAAAACAAGCAAGTAAACTCAACAATCACAGGCTTTGGTTTGTTTCAATTGCTCTGGAACCAGCCTTCTGCCTACAGTCCTCTTAGGACTTACACTATTCTGTGTGTCTATCTTCCTCTTCTGTGTGAAGAGCACCCATTTCTTCCACTTCTGTGTGAAGAGCTGTTGAGACAAAAAGTGCTCTGTGAGAGTGAAACTAGTAATGCCTCAGTGACCTTCAGAGGCTTCCTGTTTCCCACCATATCAATTTCAAACTGCTTTGTCAAGCTTTCAGGACCGACCCCCCTCCCTTGCTATTGTCAAAGACACATCATATCCTCTTTCGCACAAGGGCATTCTGTGCCTTTATTCCTTTTGTTTGTTACATCTAAAATTTGCCTTCCCCCTCCTCAATTTCTGTGAAGTTTTCATTGTTTCTCCCAGCATTTCGTACATTTAATCAGTATAGGTAATCAGTATCCACCCCAGAACATGTTACCCTGCATTGTTCACTATTCTTCAGGTGTGTAAATCGTATATCCCAGCTAATAGTGGCCAAGCTCTGACGTTTTACTTTTTACCACCAAAACCTAGCTGCTGATAAGGTTACTTGGCTTTTACGACAAGGGCTATGTTTTGACAATTAGAGCTGCACCACCGGGAAGGAGGTCCATCAGGACATAGCACATTTTTTGTAACTGGAGGATATTCACTAGAATATCCTTCAAAGGTCCTTCTTAGTGCGTAGTTCTTAGTCGGTGTCTTACACATATTTGATGAATGAATGAATGTGAGGGTTTGGAAAAGAGATTCAAACGGAGTTGGGAGGGTCTGATGAAAGTCTTTAACACTGAGCTGCTGTTATTCTATGAAACAGTTGCTTGCTAAAACATGAGCATTTGGTGTACTCATGTAAGTCTGTATTCATTTGGAAACAGTTCCACATTCATTCCCTCATTTGGTTCTAGCAAATTTGTGAGAGGTGGGAACCTTCCCCATTGTCTAAGTGCTACACCTAAGGAAAATGGTGGAAACAAAACAAGTGCAGGAGAGGAGAGGGACCCAAAACAACCAGAACATACTGGTCCTCATGCGGTGGCCTCAGGCCCGTTAGTGGAGAAGGGCTTGGGAGTGAGGTCAGGGCAATGATGGCAGATTAATCCATGGCTGGCTTAACTTCTCTGGTGTGGCTCTAAACTTCCTCATTTGACGTGGGTCTTTTGAACTACCATTATATCCAGAGCTTATGCAAATGGTGCTGGTGTCACTCTAGAACAGAGAAGTTAAAATTGCAATTTGGGTGAACATTTTTAGCTGACTCATAGTTACTATTTGTCACCCAGTGGTAAATTCTAAGAAGCATTCAGAAAATTTGAAAATTCCAAACCAGGTACCTTGAGAGGATATGCATGGAATTCATTTCCTGCTTTGAAAATGATATTTTGATGGATGGCATATAGTAAGTCATCATATAACAGGGAATTCTTATTTGAAGGATAGAATGTGTTAAAGGGCCGAGGTGAACCATAGCAGTTTTTGCTTGTGCTGTCTTGTAAACCATGACAGTATACTATCAATCAGCAGCAAAGTTATCCATCGTATATTATGTGCAAATCATTTTGGTGAACACCTGTCAGAGCTTTGGATTGCTTCCTTTTGAAGAGGACACCATGAAAAGACTTGGGCGGCATTGTAAGCATGAAGAAGGATTGATCAGTGTGTATGTTGTGTGGTTATACTTGTTTTCTATTGATGAATAACAAATTATCACAGACTTAGCAGGTTAAAAGGACATATTATTATCTCATTTTTTCTGTGGATCCAGAGTCTGAGCACATCTTAGCTGGGTCCTCTGTTTAGGATCTAGCAGGGCTGAAATTAAAGTATTGGTTGGGTAATCCCACTTATAGATATGTATTCAAAGAAACCCAAATCACTAATATGGAAGAACACATGCACCCCTATGTTTGTCACAGCATTGTTTACAATAGGCAAGATATTGAAGAAACCCAAATGTCCAGCAATAGACAAGTGAATAAAGAAGTTGTGGTAGATACATACAATGGAATATTACTTAGCCATAAAAAGAACAAATTTTACCACTTGAGACAGCATGGATGGACCTAGATAGAGGTATTATGCTAAGTGAAATAAGCCAGTCAGAGAAAGACAAATACCATATAACTTCACTTATATGTGGAATCTAATGAACAAAATAAATAAACAGACAAAATTGAAACAGACTCATAGATACAGAGAACTGAATGATGGTTGCCAGTGTTAGGGGGTGGGGGGACTGGGTGAAAAGTCAAAAGAGTAAGAAGAACAAGCTGGTAGTTACAAAATAGCACAGGGATGTACATACAGTACAGCAGAGGGGATATAGTCAATAATACTGTAATAACTAGGTATGGTGCCAGGTGGGCCCTGAAAATGCCAGGGAACACTTTGTAAAGTGTATGTCTGTCTAACCACTGTGATGTACATCTGAAACTAATACATAATGATATTAATGTTAAAAAAGTTATTGGCTGCGTTGCACTGCTTTCTAGAGCTCGGGTCCTCTTTCAAGCTTTCTCAGGTTGCTGACCGAATCAGTTCCTTGTGGTCATGGTGCTGAAGTCACCGTGCCGCAGCTGATTTCCTTGTGGGGTCTACTCTCAGCTCCCTGAGGCCACCCAGCTCCTTGCCACGTGTTCCTCGCACGGGGCCTCTCATGTCGGCAGCTTGTGTCTTCAAGGCCAGCAGGAGAATCTCTGACTTTCTCTGATTTATAATCCCTCTTTTACAGGGCTTACCTTATTAGGTCAGGCCTTCTCAGGATAATCTCCCTTTAGATGAATGAAAAGTCAACTGATTAAGGACCTTAATGACCTTTACAAAAAGCCACTATTGCCATTAATACAACTTAATCACGGAAGTGCAGTCCTATCATAGTCACAGGTCCTGCTCACACTAAGGGGACGGGTTACACAGGGCATGCACACCAGGGGTGGGAATATTGGGATCATCTTCGGATTTTGCCTACTACACTGGCCGCTCAGAAGGCAAAAACATCATTCTGTTTGCTAGGGGTTGGAGTGGGGTCATGGGAGGGTATATTTTTCCAGCACCTAGTCTCCCATACCAGCCGGGTATCCTACAATTCTCATTAGTTCTGGAGTTAGCAGAAGTTCTGACAGTTAGGGGGACTCTCACAGACCATCCTCACTTTTTTTTTTTTTTAAATTAAGACACAAGTGCCATAACATTTTATGAGTTCCAGGTGTCTAACAGAATGATTCTATATTTATATTACAAAATGATCACTACCATAGTCTGATTAATGTCCATCACTGTACATAGTTACAAATATTCTTCTAGTGATGGCAACTTAGCTACTCTTGAATATGAAATATACTATTATTGGCTATCATCACCATGCTGTACACATTTCCATGACATTCATTTATAACTGAAAATTTGTGCCTTTTGACCCTCTTCTTGCCTTAGCCCACCTTCAACTCCCTGTCTCATTCAATCACCAGTCTGTTCTCTATATCCATTAGCTTGTTTTTTTTTTCACTTATTTTTCTCTTAAATTTCATATATAAGTAAAATCATATGGTATTTGTCCTTTTCTGTCTGACTTACCTCATGTAGCACAGTGCCATTATGGCCCATCCATGTTCTTGTAAATGAAGCTACCCTCACTTTGGTGCCAGCGCAGGTCTGAGGGGCCACCTGTACTTCTGCCTGGTGAACTACACATTTAGAGGATCTCATGGCCACCTCTCAGGTTAAAAAAATTCACTACAACGACTCATAGAACTCAGGAAAGCACGGTTTAAGTATATGTACACTTCCTGGTTTATTATAAAAGGTGAAATGAACAGCCACGTGAAGGGATACATAAAGGGCCAAGGTCTGGGAGGTGGTGGCCACCACTACGCCATCGCCAGGTGCTCCATTCTCCCGGGTGCTTCACTAACCCAAAGATTTTCCTGAACCTTGTTGTTCCAGAGTTTGTGTATGGGGTTGCAGTGTGTAGGTGATCTGGACTGAATTTTATCTCCCCTCCAAGTTTATATCTGGAAGCCCTGCCCCTAACGTGATGATATTTTGAGGTGTGGACTTTGGGAGATAATTGGGTTACACTAGGTCATGAGTGTGGGGCCCTTATGATGGGATTAGTGGTCTTACAAGAAGCAGAAGAGGGAGATTTCTCTATGTATATGCACCAAGGAAAGGCCATGTGAGGACATAGGGAGAAGGTGGTCATCGGCAAGCCAGGAAGAGAGCCCTCAGTGGGACCAAACCAGCTGGCACCTTGATCTTGGATTTCTAGACTCCAGAAATTTGAGAAATCAATTTCTGGTTTTTAAGCCACCCAGTCTTCGGTACTTGTTATGGCAGCCTGAACAGATCTAAGACAGTAGGTATGACTGATTAAATTACTGGCCCCGTGATTGAACTTAATCTCTGGCTCCTGTGCCCTCCTAGGGTTTTCCTCGGTGGAGTAGGGCTGACAGTTCTGACTCTGGAATCAGGTGATGGTTTCTTCTAGGGACCAGCCCTCCTCCCAAGGCTCTCTAAGCCCCTCCTCCAAGAGACATCTAGTTAACATAAACTCATGTATCCTCAAGGAGGCTCCTTATGAATAACAAAAGACACTTTTATCACTCAGGAAATCCCAAGGGTTTTAGGAGCTTTGTGCCAATACTCAGAGGATATTACCTACTCCATATATCATATATCAGAATCTTGACAGAAAGTGTCAATTTGGCTAAACCAATTCAGGTGCTTCTTAGTCATACCTGAAAAAGTTATGTAAACATGTAAACCTATTCAGATATATATGTGTGTGTGTGTGTGTATGTTATTCATCATTAAGCTATCACATTTGGTATATGTATTTAATATATGTATATGTAAATGTATATATACACGCATGGAATATTGGTATGGTTTTGTGTCAATTCTCATTTCTCCACACAAGGAAATGCTTAAGCCAATGTTAACAAGGGGTTATCCTCTTCCTTGTTTTGTTCTAGATTTTCTTTCTCAGTGCATTCACAGTCTCATACCAGTCTACCTCCGACATGGGTCCATGGTAGATTGGAAGTCTCGTTTGTGCACCATGATTAATGAAAGACCTCTGGAGAATTACGTGTCTCCCTGGATGCATTTGCATTATGGCTAAGCTTTGTAGTTTGTCCTGTTTATGTTTATAATTTTGTTCCTTTTCAGTCTGAAACTCAGGCATGTTGACCCTCAGCAGTTGTCTGATACTCAAGAGCTGCTTTTTTCCTCACTGTTATTTTTAGCGGGGTTTTATAACCTATTTTTGCTTTAAGGACAAGAATGTAGAGAAATGCTTCCTAAAGTTTTCACTGTTTTTTGTCAGCTGTGTCCCATGTTGCACACTCACATGTGTCCCATAGCTGCAGCAGTGTGTCACCATTTAATTTCCACACATGCTCGTGCTAAATGTGCAAACTGCTTTAAACTGCTCCTCAACTGCTCCTTGGTGATTTAACACAACTTTGAACTCGACACTGTGTACAGAATGGCAAGTGTCCTCATTATCCTTCAGTGTCACCAGTCAATAAGCAGTGCCTGTCAAAGGGTGTCAGAGACAGGTTGAGGTAATTATTAAGAGTAGGAAAGGAGATGAAGGAGAGGAAAAGACATGGGAAAGGGAGACACAGAAGAAGGTGTAGAGTGAAAGGAGAGAAAAAGAAACCAGTTCACCTGGTGGCAGAAGACGACGCCCTCCTCCCCCATCTTTCCCACCCCCAAACCCAAACCCAGATAATCTCAAATCTTTTTCAGGTGACAATCAATAATGAAACCTATTGAAAACAGAGTTTTAAAAGTAATTTAGATTTTTGAGGTGTTCTCTTGTAGAAGTACTCTTTACCAGACCTCAACTAGGCTCGCCAAAGACCAGGAACCTAGGTATGGAACCAAATACGGCAGAGAAAGTAGGAGGAGTGAGGAGGTGGGAGATGGATGAGCCCGAAATAAATTCCAAGGTGGAGTGAGAGACAATCATGGTGTTGTTTATGGAGCAACTTGGCTCAGGTCTCAGAGTCAGGGGTGACAGGGCAGGACCTAGAGGAGGGCCTCCCGACCCCACTACAAAGAACACTGATCTCTGAGCCCCAGACCTTGCAGGAGGGCAACACATCTGATTGTGCAACTCTGACAAAATGTCAGAGAAATGAAAACAAATGACTGAGCAGTCCCTGGAGGGATAACGAGTTCACTTATTAAGCTCCCCGACCAGAAACATTGCGATTTAGTCATCTAGGATGATTTTATTCCATCTTCTATTACAGGCTGCACCACATAAATCTGTGTTTTATTGCTGGAGCGAGATGCTGCAGAATTTCAGGATGACTTTTGGCACTGTCTGAGCTGGCTCACTGCTGTGCTGACAAGTGCTTGTGGAAAATTAGCACTGATGATATTAATCACCTTCTTTGGGGCTCTTCTCTGCCCCGCCCCCCATTAGAGCTTTGCTTTGTCCTTCTTTTGAAAACAAAAACAGCCTCCCCCACAATTCCTCTACAAGTGAAGTTAGAAAGTGGGGTGGTTGGAAGGCAAAGGAGTAGTCATGTCCTGAGACCCTTGGGGTGGGGTGTCTGTTGTGTGACACTGTTGTTATATTACATGTCACGTGCCTGGAAAGCTCTGGGCACAGCTGCTGGCAAAGGGAAGGGAAAGAACTGTGGACGAACATGAAAGTATGGCCAATTTTCTTCTCTGATCAGCAGATTTAACTAGATTTTAACTAGTGCAATATAAGAGTGTAAAAGATGGTAACAAATAGGAGGTGGTTGGGTGAGGGATTTGAACACATACAGATACATATACCTGTACTAGGGTGACAAAAAAAGATCATTTATTTTGGGGCTGACACCCCTTGACAATTGATGTCCTCACTCTCTGTTCCACAATGTCAAATACTCTCCTACCAACAGCAGATTTCATTTCTTCCCTCTACTACTACTGTTTCTTTTCCTAGTCCTTTTTGATTAGTCCCAGTTTTACTCCTCTTTTCCCTAAACTATCTCCCAAAGGGTTGCCCTTGCCCTTCCTGCCTCTACTTTTGGGCAATCACATCTAGTCAGTTGGTTTTCAATGTCATTTCTTGATGACTTCCAAAAATATAGCTCAAGCTCTGCGCTTTCCCAAACAGGAACAGATACTGCAAATTCAGCCCTGGGTGAGATAAAGGGAGATAAGATGAAGCCTAGCTTGTTCTTGCAATTACATACCTGACCTGGATCTATGAGGGCAGGATTCTGAGTTATGTTGAAGGAATGGGCTTGGGTTTTGTCTATGTTCTGATGTGCTCTGTACCCTGAATGTGCTCCATTTGGTCTGACCCAGACCAAATAAGGTAGGGCCTGGAGAAGACTTGCGATGAGGCTGTCTTGGAATTCTGTACTTGGGAAACAATGAGTTCAGTGTAGTGATTCACGTGAACCTGGGAGTCAGATTGCTTAGCTCCTGCCTCCACCATGTCCTTGCTGTGTGTTCCTGCACCAGCTTGCTTGGTGAGTAGCCCTTCTCTGGACCTTCATATGCAACAAAGGATAATAATCAGATCTCTTCTCTAGGGTCACCGTGAGGATTAAGTGAGATGATGCATTTAAAATGCTGAGCCGTGCACATAGTAAGGACACACTAAATCTTAGCTATCTCAAGCCATTTAACTTGTTTCTCTCCCAAAAGAGACAAGAATAGTCTTTTCCAAGAAGCCTATGACAGAAAGCAAAAGGCATTAATGTGGAAAGCTCTTTCTTTTGTGAAATAAAATGCTGTACCCAGATCTAGGGCTTTGTGATGGATTCATTTAGACCTCATTATGAATAGGTTGATGAGAAGTAGGTGGGTTAAGGATGAATGAAAAGCTTTATGATGGAGTCTCTCCTGTTTTCTGGGCTTAGCTCTCGGAAAGCTGATTAAATGAAACTGGGGCTGTGCAGGGCTGCCCTACTTCAGGCTTTTGTCAGCACTTCCTTTGTAGATTCTAATTTCCAGGGCATAGAAATGGCTGTGTTGAAAATATTCTCTGAGGGCTTGAGCTTGGTGTGAAAGATCTTTATCAGGCACCAAATAATCTTGTCAAGTTTTAAAAGAAGGAAAGAAAGGGGAAAAAAATATTGGAAAGGGAGAATAAAGGAGGAAGACAGCCAAAGAGAGGAGGGTAGAGTGGAGATGCAGAAAGGTGAGGGAGAAGGAAAGAGAAAAAGAATTCTTTTCAGTGTTTCTTAGATGCACACTTTAAAATAAAATAGCACCTCCATGTTGGGCATTTCTCCAGCGTCCTTGTCCAGACCCTGTGCTGTTGTAATTAATTGAAAAGAGATGCACCACCTAGCTTCCTGCTGTCTGTCTGTCCCTAATGTGTGTTACCTCTTCCCAGAAGCTGAACACACTGTTCGTTGCCTGCCCTTCATTCCTGCCAACGTGGAGTTTACCATACCCTTTCCATTCAAAAGCTATACCAACCTAACCTGTGGCGTCTTTCAAATTTTCGTTACCTACAAAGATTCTTTGGTCTAGTCCTTTTGACACTGGAAGAGGTAACTATGAAAGAGAAGGCTGGTCTTGGTTGGTGTGGCTCAATGGATTGAGCATCCTCAGCCTTTGAACTAAAGGGTTGTCAGTTCAATTCCCTGTCAGGGCACATGCCTAGGTTGTGGGCCAGGTCCCCAGTTGGGCATGTATGAGAGACAACTGAATGATGTTTCTCTTGCACATGCATGTTTCTCTCTCTCTCTTTCTCCATTCCTTCATCTCTTTCTGAAAATAAATAAGTAATATCTTAAAAAGAAAGAAAGAGAAGCCTGGAAGACTGACTGCATATGACTAAGTGGCTTTTTCATTTGCAAGAGCAACTAAAACAATTGGAGAGGCATAAGATAGATAGAAACCTGCAAGTACCAAGAGAATAACAAAGGAGACAACTGAAAAAGAAAACGCCGTATATTTTAGGAATCTGGAATCTGGAATCTGGAGAGGAAACTGGTAGGTGCCCAAACAAAGTGGAGGCAGAAGCAGTTTGGTGTCCTTGGATGGGGAGGAGATAATAGGTTGTGCAGAATGTCAGAAAGTTCCAGAATCTGGAAGAAAGGGTAAAGTAAAAAGCTGAAGCCAAGGGCATTGGCTAAAAGTGATCACAGAGTGGTCTTATTCCAAGGTACCATCTCCCCTCTCACAGCCAGGCCATCACTCCTGAGTCAGGCTACAGAGGTACAGGGTGGTAGTGGTGAAACAGAGTTGAAAATGGGAAGTATTTAATGAAAGTGCAAAAATTGAGTTGTAGAACACCTTATATCCACCTTTCCCACAGTTTCCAGAAATCCTATATACTGATATAGTTATAGGCAGGGGATTAGATAAGCTTTCTCTGTAAGAATTTTGGTCCCACCAAATAAAAGAGCCAGTTTACAAAATGTTCCCCTATGGTATGAGTCATAAGTTGACAAATTTACACATGTTTACCATATTTCCAATCAGATTTTGGTAATTCATTTCTGAAAATCAGTGGTCAAACAAAGAACACAAGGTATCTGAGGAAGTCTTCCAATCTATAATAAAGAAACTAAAAGAATTCTTCTTCACCCAAGAAAAAGAGAAAATGTGGAGAGCAAAATAAAATCTAAAATATACATAATTATATTCTAAAAGAGATGAAGTAAATATTACTGACTGGTGCTCAGCTTTTAAAGCTGATATTAAAGGCCTCATTGGCAATGTGGACTGACCAGAATCTTGAGGGAGGAGGAGTGAAGAGTACCTGCATCTCACCTCTAATCTTTTGGCCCTAGGGCTTAGGTAGGTCCTGGACGATTGATAGAGAAGCTGGATCAGAGCATTAGCTTTAGTAATGAGCACTCCTTGGTTGCCAGAGGCCAGGGTAAAGCCAAGCTGGAGAATGCAGAGAGGACACTTATGGCCCAGGTGGAAGCTGCCTCTTCTGGAGCCTACAGTACCTCCCACCTGCGGGCGAGCTATCTCTGCCCAACAGGCTCTGACAGCTCTGACAGTCACTATAGGAAGGACCACTGCCTCCCTCACAGCGCCTGGTGCTGGCACCCTGGCGAGGTGTAGGGAGGACAGGAAGGCAGTGGAAGTCTTTCAGGCACTTAGCACTTCTGGAAAACCAGGAAATTCTTATGCATGCCGGAGACCATGTAATCGAAGGGGTGGAGATAGTTTTCCTACCAGTGTGTGACTTGATGGATTGGGCTCTGCAGTGGGCAATGAACCTCTCCCATGGGGAGGTATGGGTGAAGGGAGGGGAGAGAACTGTGAAGTTTGGTTGAATATGTCTATCGCCCATAAAGTGGGGCATAAAGATGGCATCCTATGGAGACCTAAAGATGATGAAATGAAAGTCTCCCCAACAAGGTCTATAGGATATTTTCGCTCTGCCAATGACAGGTAACTACGTGCAAAGGGAACACTATGACCATTCCCTGGTAGAAGAGAGCTGGGAAGACAAGCCTCTGGAGATTTCAACCCAAACAACCTGGATGAGGAGGCCAACCCTTGGTCTCTTAATAGCAGATAACATCAACCAGGATTTAGTAGGATGAAGTACCAGCATCAGGAAATAGCAAGGGTTTCTAAAGAGTCTTGGGTTCTACAGAGTGAGAAAAACCTGTTCCCTTATCAGCTCTTCCAGCCTTCAATAGTTTGTGACTGTGAGGAAGTCTGTAGCTTCCGTGAGCCTCAGTTTCCCCATGTGTGAATTGTTACTTGAAATTGTTGCAAGTGTTAAATGGGAATTCCTTCTCCCCATTCATTCGATGAGTCTTTAAACTTTGGACTTTTTGGCACCTATGGTGTGTCAGGTGCTATGCTGTGGATGTAATTAAAAAACTTGGCAATGCTTAGAAGTTAAGAGATGTTAGTTTCTCCTTTCAAACTGTTCAGTAGTTCCAGTCATGGCCTCCTGAATTCAGAGCTTTGCTGTAGGGGAGTAGGGCTGGCTGTTTGGAAAGCAGGAGGAAGTCATTGTACATAATCATTCATGCTCTGGCTAGGCCTGCATTAAGAATGTTCTGGCACTATTTCCATCTATCAGAGCTGTCTGCATTGGTTTAACTGTTCTGATCTCTGAAGCCTCTGCCAAGCAACAGCCATTTCCTTGTGGCCTGCCCAGCCCCAGCACCTCTGAGCAGGGCTCAGCTCCATCACGGGGACACTTATGGTGGCAAGAGGTCCTTCAGTGTCTGTGACCTTTGCACTGTATACAATTGTAGCTGAGGTCACCTCCTTTTCTCAGGAGAAAATGGCTTGATGGGGTGCCCTGGGTCGTGGGGTATGCCTTTGTCTGCTTAGAGCTTGACAGAAAGCAGCTGAGTAAGGATGACAAGCCACTTAATGGATGTTAATTACTGCTTGCAGCGTTGCTGTAGGTCAGAGGACGAGAAGATCCTGATGTCAGGATGGACTTGCTGTGGTTGGCACTTACATTTGATTAGGGTTGTGGCTAGTTTAGTATAGCCAGAGGGACCCAGATGGCAAGCCCAAGACTTACCTACTTCATAGAGGGACAGTTCACAGGTACTTTCTTCTTCAAGGAAATGTTCACAGTGAGCTTTGGCCTTTATTTCCTCCATCTCACACCTGATTTATCCCGCATGGATTTAAATCAGGACCCCTGAGATACAGTCTGGTTTCTGAGCTTTACCTTCCTCGATGGAATTAGAACCATTAATTCTAAAGAGTATGGGTTTATCCCAAGCCCTCATTTGCTGAATCCTTCCCTGCATTGTAGCTTTGCAATGCTTCTGTTTAAGTGTAGTGGCAGATGAAAAAACACGAGTAATTAATGGTATTACAAATTGGAGAAGCAAATGGCAGTCCTCTTAATGCTAATCTCTGGTTCCTGCACTAAAGAAGAGATTTGTATAGGCTCCTATGCAGTGCATCATGTTAAAACATCATCTTCTAAGCACTAGTTAGTTCAGTTTTAGCCTAAGTGGCATATGGAAGATGTCAGTTGTGAATATTTATTGGGATTGAAATGGACTCTTAAGAGGTGAATGCAGAGGGAAAGCATCTTGTGATATTAATAGAGTCCAAATATGCCACCCAGAGGATGACTGATAAGCGGGCCCTTCCCCTCTCCAGGAGCTGGGGAACGGTTCCTTCTGGGAGTGGTGCGGAACAATGCAGTCACAAGAACCCTGCGTCATCTCCAGCTGTTTGGAAGATAGACTTGAATTCAGGCGCAGGTGGGGGAAAAGATACCCAGCAGAGAAAATGAGAGGCAGGTTTTCCCTCTCATTTAAGTAAGGAGTTTAACATCACAAAGAGAGCCTTTAGCTTCACAGTGCCTGTGGGGTATGCTTGGCCTCTCTCCATTTCTGTGGTAAATCCATCAAGACAAAAAGTGCTCCCATCTCAGAAAGAGGGCTTTGGAGGTGAACACAGTGGAGCCAAAGGAAGAGCCTTCACTTTTGATCACAAATGTATGGAAGCAGTCAAAGACACTGAAGGTAACTTGTGTTTGCTGTGAAGTTTAAAAGTGTTTTTCAATGAGAATCTCTAATGTGGACAGGAGTGCAGTTAAATAGGAGTTCATACATAATACACTATATTGATAAATGTGCATTTTTTTCATCTTTTTAGTTAAGGTATAATTTCCCTAAAGTAAAATTCACCCCTTTTAGTGCGCAATTCTGTGAGTTTTTACTAAAGTATAAAATCATTTAACCAACACTCAACCCAAATATATAATAGTCCCATCACCTCCCAAAGTTTCTTGGCTCCTTTGTAGTCAGTCCCTCAGCCATGACAACCACTGGTTTGTTTTCTTTCTATGGTTTTGCCTTTTCTAGAATGTCATATAAATGGAATTATATAATCTGTAGCCTTTTCAGTCTGGCTTCTTTCACTTAATATTGAACATCCTTTCACTTACTGCATTTGAGATTCATTTCTATTGTTTATGTATCAGTGATTTGTTCTTCTTCAATTGCTAAGAATTTTACTTTAGGACTGTCACAGTTTGTTTATCCATTTCTTAGAAGGGGGATGTGTGGATTGTTCCCAGGTTTTGGCAATTATGCATAAAGTCCCCTGTGTACAGGTTTTCGAGTGAACATGTTTTTATTTCCCTTGGGTAAGTACCTAGCTGTGGGGGGTCTGTGTTGTGTGGCTAGTATGTATTTCGCTTTGTAAGAAGCTGCCAAATGGTTTTCCAAAGTGGGTGTACATTTTGTATTTACACCAAAAAAAGGATGAGATTTCTGTTGCTCCATATCCTTGATAGCACTTAATATTATCGATTTTTTAAAACTTAACAATTATGGCCCTGGCTGGTGTAGCTCAGTGGATTGAGCGTGGGCTGGGAACCAAAGGGTCCCGGTTCGATTCCCAGTCAGGGCACATGCATAGGTCGCAGGCCAGGTCCCCGTGAGGGCCATGTGAGAGGCAACCATACATTGCTCTTTCTCTCCCTCTCTGTCTCCCTCCCTTCCCCTCTCTCTAAAAATAAATAAAAATTTAAAAAAATCTTAAAAAACAAAACAAAACAAAACAAACTTAACAATTATATAGGTGTTTAGTGGCATCTCACTATGGCTTTAATATGCATTTCTCTAATGACTAATGATATTGAACATCTTTTTACATTTTTTTTTGCTATGTGCAGGGGTGGTGGGCAAATGTAGGTTTACAGTTGTAATACAAATAAATGATCATAAATAATATAAGAATAAATTGTGTTTCATGTACTCATAGCTGTATATTCTTTGATGCAGTGCCTTTTTATCTTATACTCATTTGAAAGCAAATTGTTAGTTTGATAGAAAACATGGTATTTTGTTTTAATATTTTTATTATTATTTTTGGTTAGGCTGAAACTTTCAGCTCTCTGTTAGCCTGGCTAGCTCAACTACTGCCCTCCCCCACCTTTGGCCATTGGAAAGACACTGAGATCAACACTGAGTGTAGCTAGCCACATTTTCTGTAAGTCAGACAGCAGAAAACTAAACTATATGGAACATTTTCCTGGATAGCTTTGGAAATAAAAAATAACTGCTTCCATTCTCTCTGAAGAAGCCTATCCCATGTAGTGAAATTAGGCCATTAAGCCAAATTCCCCTTATAGAGGAAGAAACAACCATAGATGGTTTTTAAAAAATATATATATATTTTTTAAGAGGGTGACTTGTTTTTCCTAGAACTATCAGAGATTACAGAATTCTGGTTTTTAAAATTGCCCTAAGATTTCCTCAGGGCAAGTATTGATTATTTGTGACTTGAAGTCTTAAATCAAGAAAGACAATGTGCGGGGTGGGACGGGAGGGGAAGGGAGGGGGGAGGGGAGAGGCTGCAAATAACTGTAATTAAATAAAAAAATTAATAAAAAAAAAGAAAAACAACAACAAAAAAGACAATGTGCTTCAGATGTCACTTTAAAAAAATAAGTTGATGCATCTGTAGTATTGACATAATTTTTTTAGATATAAGATAAAAATAGAAGTAATAGTAACCTGTGCTACTTACCTGATTGAAGAAAAAAATAAGGCATTGAAATATTTTCTTCTTTTAGTATAATGTGCTTGTAATGGACTTCTTTTCAGACTTTTCTAGCTCCCAAGTGTTTTCTTTCTTGAGAACCACCTTCCTTGTCATGTCGTTTCTTGTTTTCCATAAACCCAGGCCCTCAGCAGCTTTGTTTCTAGTATTTACCCCTACCCTCCTCTTTGGCCAGAATTGTTGTGATCAGAAGTAGTTACCTGACTCAATCTGGGCCAAACAGATCTCTACTGTTGCTGAATCTGACAGGATGCCAATTTGAGGGGCATGGCATTTCTTGCCATGTGTACATGAAGTTAAAGAAACCTATTCTGCAAATGAAGTAAAAATGAAACTTATTCTTGGAATGACCAAGCTTCAAAGCAGAGAAAGGGTACCACCTACATTCCTTATGGTCCAGTTCTTTCCGCTAAGGCCCTCTGCACTTAAATATCATAACACACTTCACTATGCTTCCGTTGAATTCCTTCTTAGATTAAAGGTAGCTTGAGTTGGCTTCTAATATTGCAATCAGGAGTTTCAAGTGAAGTAGCATTGGGTGATCTTGGGTAGGAAACGCTTCTCTCTGCGCTGGCATCCTGTAAAAATTCTGAGTCACAATTCACACAAATGCTGGGCTTCATGATGTCAGATGAATAACTGAAATTAAGGATAAACACAGTCAGTTTGAAGGTAGGTCTCAATGGAGAAATGGAATTATTTCATTATTTTGAAGTGTAGTAAGATTCTTAGGATCTTAGCGGTTATACAGTTTAGTTCATATTGTCCAGCCTTTCACACAGCGTAGATCTTTCTTGAATTCAGCTGACGGCCGTCTGACCTCTTATTATGTACTATCAATTGCTTCAAGTCTGGGTCTACACATATCTAGAGAGATAAATCTTATTTTTGGTTTTAAAATTCATATTTCTTCCTCCAGACCCTATTCCAAATATTTTCAGATAGTTATTGCTCTTAATATTCTTTTGGGATTCCTCTTCTCCTTCACTGCTAAGGCCATCAGTGGATAGGAGGTTTTTGCCAGCAGGCATTCCACTTTCAATTCAGAAACACTGATCAATCTTGCTGTTTGCTTTCTGGTTGTGTGCTGGTGACTCATGCTCTCAGTGCCTTAGCTCATGTCTTTTCCAACACATTGCAGTCCACTCCTAGAAAACTTTGCTTAGGACAAGGACATTTTTGGCAATATGAAAAAGATCACCTCACACAGACTTTGCTTATGTCAAGAGTCAGCCCCACTATTTGGGGGCTTCCACAGACTAATGGTGGGAAGAATAAATAGGAGGCACCAGTTGCACATGTGGGTAGGGAGGGCGGGGTGAGCCTAGGCCACCCTCCTCTGTTGCAGCCTTGGGAATGGAAACATGGCCCCATGTGCCAGAAGCCAGGCTGGGCGACAATGACATGCCAATCCGTGTCTCACAGCAGGCGCCGGGCCTCCGTGGGTGTTATTGGGAGACGAGATGGCTGAAATGGCTGTGTCCAGTCAAGGAAGTTTTGACTCACTGGACCTTGCAGAATTTGCTAAAAAGCAGCCATGGTGGCGCAAGCTGTTTGGCCAGGAATTGGACATGTCACTGGATGGTGGGCAGGTTTCCTGTTCCAGGAGGTTGGAAAGTTGGCTGCAACAGCTGTGGGAGGAGGATGTTTTTCTCGTTCAGCTTGCAGACCATACAGAGTACATCCAAGCTGACTGGCAATGAGCAGAGAAGGACATGAAGAAAGCCAAGGAATAGCTGAAGATCATAAAAGCAACCACTTATCTACACAGGTGAAAGGCAAAGCGGAGGAGATGCTGACATTTGTGAAGAACAATGTTCTAGTGACTGGTGGATCTTTCGGAGGCTTTCTGCTTGGCATGGCACCCTAAGGAGGAGGACTCATTATTCCTGCTTTTTCCAACTACCAGCCCCATCACTCCATCATAGGACATCAGTCTCTTCTTCCTCCTCCTCCTCTCCTGTGCCTTCCTGCCTGCTGTAGCATATCTGAATGGCTTCTATAGGTATCTGTTGGTACTGCCCTACTGTGAGCCTCCTGACAACAGAAGAGACAATAGACATTAACTCTCCTCCTGGAACACTCCCTGTCTGACTAATCTTTAGGTCAGCGAGAACATTCCTTTCCCCTACTTACTGGAACACATTACAAGATGGCTCACTGTGGAGGATGAGTGGATCCTCAATGTTTGTTGCAAATGATTTGGAAAAGGAATAACAAGCCCATAGGTACCTTATTATGTACTGCATGGAAAGGAACTGAATATATTTGCCTTTAAACATGAATAATAAAAAGAAAAGAAACAAAGGTGGCACCCACGATACTGCCTGTATATATAATGTAGTGGATGATCAATCCATTTGGTAAGTCTAGTAAATTATTGATGACCAAGTTAAAGCTTTTCTATGTAGAGAAAATTTGTTTATACCCTTTTCCCCTAAACTGGAAAGAAAGTAGTCTTGAAGTTTGTGATTAGATTTCCATCCTCTCACTTTTGAACAACAGCTAATGTAGGGTTTACAAGAATAGTACCATTTTGTAGCTAGTTTGAAAGTGTCACGGACCAGCTGGGACTGGAAGTTCTTAGAACTCTAGAGTTATTGGGCTGTGTCAGACTGATGAATTATGTAGAACCTGTTTTCCATGAGTATTATTAATCATGCTCAAGCAAATGAAGACATGCTAATTAATTTGTGGTGGTTTTTACCTGCAAATGCCAAAGAAACTAAACCAAATTAAATCTTCTATCCTCTTCAAGACCAGCACCAGGTTAAACACCCTATGACTTACCCAATTCACTTTGAAAGACGTGGTTCTTTGGAAACTTAGTTTGCCTCTGATTTCAAATCCAAAAGCTCTTTCTTGAAAGTGTAGGCCAAAGTTTTATACATAATAATTTGGAAAATGTGTAGATGGCATTCATTGCTATGATTTACAGAGGACCCAGCATACCCCAGCCTCTGCACTAGATAGTTGACCCATGTTATCTCATGGGTAGGTATTACCAAAAAGCCTAGAGGTTGGTATTGTCATCTAATTGTACAAATGAGGAAACAGACCCAGGCACTTGGTGTAAATGCCCCATCTCGTACCACTGAATAGTACTGAGCTAGTATGCCAAGCCAGGCCTGTGTGGCTCCATGCTTTTTCCAGTGGCCCATGCTTCTCCAAAAGAGACAGTTTACTGTAAGTGTGAATTTTGCCTGCCAGAGAACTGTGTGCTGTGCGTGGTGCACTCTGTACTGTATTTGAACAGCGAGGGCTTCACTTTTTATTTTCCCTATTGGAGAAAAGTTTTAGAGAATAGAGTTTTAGGGTTTTTTAATGATTTTCACGAGAACAGCATTATGTGTAATACTACTGCATTTTCACTCTCACCTACCTGTGTACTTTTCCTTTTGGTAACAATTAAAATATTGTTGCTGAGATAAGGGATGCTTTTCCATCCACAGCCAGGTGTTTGCCACGTGAGCCATGTTTAAGGTGCCTCTGAAAGCAAGTGGTCTCTGAACATGGCTGTAGGACAATGGGAAGACTGAAAGTTGCAGACTCTAACTGACCACAGATGGTTTGCAAGGGATGGTACTCTGTACCTTATGTCCTTGTCTAGTTCAATGTTCCTGGTTATCTTTCCCAACACTACCTAAATGTCTGGCAAAATTGAACTGAAGGTTCATTTGAGGGATGTTGACTACCATTACTAGTGTTTCCCTTGGCAGTCACCTGGCGTGCCCACAGAGGGAAGAATGCTGGTTAATGCCCTGTAGATGGTTGAGGTGTCAACGTGGAGTCCTCTGTTACAGCTCCTGAGAGCAGGCCCCACTAAGGATGGATAGGCTGGATCAGCATTGACTCCAGAGCTGGTCATGCTCCAGGTAAGAACCTGGGAAGCAGGGTTCTGGCTGAGGTGTTTTCAGGGGGACTTAAGCTCCGTCATGCATGTTTAGGTGGTTACCAGCTGTCTTGCAAGGACTCAAAGCACTAGACCTTTTGTTAGAGGAGAAGCCCACGGAGCACTCTAGTCAAGACACAGTATTGTGTGAACTGACATGCGCTTTGCCGCTTCTTTAGATGACATGTAAATTGTCTTCATTGTTAGTTATTTCACTTATTTTGTCCTACCCAAATTAAAGAAACACTAGTGAGATGTGTGTGTGTGTGTGTGTGTGTGTGTGTGTAGAGAGAGAGAGAGAGAGTTCACACTTGAGCATCTCTCTTTTTCACCACTTTAAGCAACAGATGTTCCTATTTTGTCAGTGAGTTAGTGAGATGCATAGGAGCACAGACTCTTGAATCTCCGTCTGTCACTGTGTCATCTAAGGCAGGTCACATTCTCTCTGAGCCAAGGTTTTGTTTTTTCACCTGTGAAATGGGATTATTACCCTTACCTTAGAGGTCTATTCTGAATGAAGATTAAATGTAAGTGAAATGAGCAGTGTCTAGCTTACAGAGGATGCTCAAAACTGCATGTTTTCTTTTGCTAAAATGAAGACCATTGCTTTTTATTTCTAAAGGTCTCTAGAACCCTCCCTTCTCATCCTGACACACCACACATACAAGATCTGGCAGAAGTAACACCATTGAGTGTGGTTGGTAGGTAGGTGAATGTCTTGCATGAGATGGACAGCAATTCGAACATTTCACCTAAAATGTCGTATGGTGTGCTTAAGTGTGATATGATTTTGTAATAAAAGATTTTTACGTAATAAAAAAGGGCTGTTATTTGCGCAGGACCCTGTAAATACACACACCACTTCTCTGTGTGTTTTCCAGGCAAATATTTCAATATCATGTGGTAGTGCTTGCAAGTTGTAGTCAGCACTAATAAATTAAAGATTTCCTTATATTTCTTCTCTTACCCTGCCCTCTTCCACAGTGTAGAACAAGAGAAATAGGAATTAGAATTGCATGGTATAGTGCTCAATCTTTTCCTGACTCCTAATTAGAACCTCCTTGCATGCACACACACACGTATGCTCCCCCTCTTTGCCTTTTATGCTCCATCTTCCTTTTCAGATGTCCTCACTGCACACGTTATTCATTGTTGGATGTGTTTCTGCTGGAACCAGAAATAGCAAAAGTGTCCATTTGATTGTGGTATAGTAATGCATGTGTTGGGTGGCATTGTCAAACCCTCATAAAAAATTAGAAAAATGCTCCCACTATCTCATGGGCTAGTCAAAGGCATAAGCAGCAAGAGTTGTTGGGAGAGGAGTGGCAGAGGAAAAAAAATATATTGTTGCTTTTTCCAGGAAGAAAGAAGGGAGCTAGGGAGCAATGGGCGAGTCTTCATTTTCCTAGAGACTGAATTGGGTATATAATTGGCTCAGAAAGAAAATGAAAATAAATCCCTCAGAGTTCCACTGCCCTTCAAAGGGAAGGAGTGGTAAATTGCCTCTCTTTGCTAGGCCTCTGCCAGAGGCTTATCTCCATGCTGAAACAATGTCTTCTGGAGCCAGTTCTACATTTCAAGACTTTGTTTTGTCTTTTTCCCCTGGCCATTCTTAGCTTCCCTGACTCCAAAGCTGTTGCGAATGTCAGCCACATTCCCTGTGGGTGAGTGAGGGGCTCACCTGACAACAGCCCCTAGGAGTGCCCTAAGGATCTCTGCAACCCCTGTTGCATTCCCTCCCATAATGGGCTGTGCCTGAACTGTGTAGCCAACAGAATATGGCAGAAGTGATGGTACGTCACTTTTGAGACTAGATTACGAAAGATGCTGCAGCTTCCATTTTGGCCACATTTACTCTGTCTTGGGTCATTTGCTCTGGGGGGAACCTTCCTGCCATGTTCTAAGGGTACTCCTAAAATGCTGTGTAGAGGCCAGTGTGGTGAGGAACTGATACCTCCAGCCAACAACCACATAATTTAGCCTCCTTGACATTGTATTTTTCAGTGCCAATCTAGCCTTCAGATGATTGTAGCCCCAGCTGATAGCTTCATAGCAATCTCAAAAAAGACCCTGAGCCAGAATCACCCAGGTGAGCCAATTCCAGATTCCTGACTCTCAGAAACTGTGAGTAAAATAAATGTTTGTTGTTTGAAACAACTGTCAAAAACTGAGAAGGATCTGCGATATTACCCTCCCTGTAAGCTAACAAATTATCCTACCACAGTTTATGGACAGCAGTAGAAGTCACAGGACTCCTGAGTCAGAGACAGAGACTTACATTATTCACAGCACAGCAGTCAGTATGAGCTCATATTTGCATCTGTGCCTCTTGCCGGCCGGTCCTGCAGGGGATGCAGGGATGCACACAGGCAGACGCTGCACCCACGGTGGGTTTGCCTCACAGCTCAGGAACCCTCAGCTTGGAAAACCCCAATCTTTTTTAAGAGGGTTTCAAGAAAATCTTCTCAAACTTTACTCTGGAGGGAGACATTATTTTTTATTACATTGGATGGCAAACAGTTCTGGCCTTTGCCCCAGATGGATACACTATCTCTGTCTTCCAAGGTTATTTGCTCTACAAATATCCTAAAAAAGATCATCTGGACCAAAAGCAGTCAGTCAGTGCCTCTGCTCACAAGAAACAGAAGGGGCTCAATGGAGACTTGCCTGCAACAGCCACTGAGTTTTGGGATAATTTCCTGTGCAGCAATAGGTCATTAATGCAATGGGGATACCTGTGTCTGCTCCTCACCGGTCAGAACCACTGCCTGTGCGGCAGAGTTGTGTCTGTTTACAGAGAATGCTGCAGGGCCTTTGACTTTAGGAACAGGGCAAGGTACAGGAAGTCCTCTGGTTTGGGAGGGTGATAAAAAGGGAGAAGAGGAAGGAAACAGATGTAGGGAAGGGGCCAGTAGGTGGAAGAGACTGGATTTGACATCCGTAGCTTCTTCTAGAAACAAAGATTTTACCTAGAGAATAGTTAGGTTTGTAAAATAAGAGAAGTCATTAGTTAGCATCTTGCTGTGTTTAAAAAAAAATCTTTTCATCTTTGCTAGTAAACTGCTTTTTTGCAGTGTTGGGGTGTTGCTAGAGGTTATTTCTCATACCTTTTCCCCCACTGAAGGAAAATAATGTGCACTTAAATTTGAGCCAATCCATACAGAATCAAATTTAGAGAATCCTCTTTGAAAGGTATATGAGATAAAGTACTTAAGAGATTTTTTTGTTTATTTTTTTTATGCTGTGAAGATAAGGAATCAATTAAAAGATATCTTGGGTTTTCTGCCATTAGGCAATATCTTCCTTCTTCTCATGAAATCAATTGAGGGGACAAAGAGTTATTGAGAGTTATTTTAATTTGAAATGATATTTTGTTTTATGCTTTTATTCAGTTTAAAGAATATAATGTTTTAGAAATATTAAATTATGCTCTTCATGGAGTCATTTTTAGAAACACAGAGCAGAATCCAAAAATGTGAATGAGCTTCGATTGGCCCATCCATAGGAATGGATGACTTACGATGCTCAATAGATGACATTTCTCCAGGCTTCCCCCAGCTGGGACTCGTTGATGGGAGAGGGCTCTGGGATGCTCTCTTAGCTCTCCAGTAGGAGATTCCAGGCTGGTTATCCAGATTTTCAGCAGGATCTCTCTAGTAAGGCACCCCGTACAAGCTATAGTCTTGATTATAGCTTGGAGGATAGGTTAAATACATGCTCTTTAATTTGTCTTCATTTCTTCATCTCTTAAGTGGGAACTGTAATACTTATCTCTCTTTTAGCTGTTGTGAAGTTTAAATATGCTAAAGTAAATAAAGAGTTTAGTATTGTTCTTGGCTTATAACAAATACTGTAAGTTAAGGCTAGTATTATGCACCTTCAACGATATTAGTAATGCTCCTCCATGGGTTATATTATGTCATTTCAAATGCCATACAGTCCTGTTAGATGACATCAGGCTTTGTCTTGTCCTTTCTTTATATTATAGGTCAAGTCATACTTCTCATTTGTATAGAGGTCTCATTTATATGGTGTTGGGTATGTACCTCTCTTCCCTGGCACATGGTAAAGTCTTTCAATAAACTCTTGATCTTGTCATTGTGATACTAGAAAAAAAAATCCCACCCAATTACCAAATTTTGCAAAGCCTGGCTATTCTCAAAGCATATTGATTTTAACTTTTTCTTAAATAGGAAGACTGTTTATGGAAAATTTCCTCAAAGGCTGCAATTCCTAATGGGTTCAACGTGTTTTGTGTCTAAAAACCACAAACTTGGACCAAGAGAAGGCAAGCACTATGAGTTATCTTGCAGGTGTGAGTAGGAATGTAGTGACTAGAGTCTTTGCCCTTTTGGGAAGATCTTTTCAGGGGTGAAAACCGGTGGTGTAGGCAGCATACGTGATGGCACTCACTATTCCCTGGGCTTGTCACAGTCTGGAGAAAAGCATCTTGCAGCTCTGGCACTGAGAGCTGGCCTTTTATATACATACCAAGGTCCTCACCGTGTGTTGGAGCAGACTGAGGGTGCAGCAGATAACTGCTGGTGCCTCAGCCACATTGCTTTGGCACCCACCATTCCTACTCACCCCCATCCTATGGCTTCTGCTGCAAGGACCTGTGAACCTTTGCTTAGGGCTTCCTCTGACCCTGGGAGCCCTCTTAGCCCAAGTCTGGGGCAGGGGAATTATTAGCCCTTAGAACTGAAGGGCTTGAAGACTAAATGTCCAATCTGCTTTGCCTTTCATGTGGGGAAACTCCAAGGTGTCTTCTGTAGTTCCCTGCTGTGATTGAGTTCCAACTTTCCCAGATTGGTGCCGTGCTTGATAATATTCTCTTTATCTGCTTTCTTCTCTTTCCTTTTTCACTTCTCTACTCCCTAAGCAGTGCTTCCTAGGATCGTCTTGCAGATAAACTCATATCCTTGTCTCAAAGATGGTTTTGGAGAAACTCAACCTAAAACAAAGGACCCACTCTCATTGCTTCACTTTCTCAACCTGTAATTATAATGTGCCCTGTGGAAGCTCCTTCCCTAGTATCCCCTTTCTCTGTATCTCATAAGAAGGAGGGAAAGGAGGGGGCTTGACATCATAACCATCCACAATATGGGTGATTTCAAACCCTTCTTCTCATTTATATCTTGTAGAGTGCTATGATGTAGTATTTCCATTTTAGAGATGAGGAAACTGAGGCGAGAGGATTAAGTATCTTGATTGAGGCAATGCAGCTTCTAGATGACATAGGACCAGATCCCAGGTTTACTAACTGCTCAAAAATGTTCTTGTTTCTTGTCTCCAGTTCATTTCTGAAGGCGTGAACAGATCAGGGGAGGAATAGCTTACATCCCTGCATTCTGTGTTAGACATTTTAAAAAGAAGCAAGACATCGCTCTAAAGATTTCATATTACAAATAGAATAAAATCCAACTCCATCCTATGGCCTGCATGGTCCTACCTGATCTGGCGCCTACTTATTTCTCTGATTTCACCTTATATCACTTGCCCCCTTCCATGCACTGTTCTAGCGAAACTGACCTTTCTTCTTTCCAGGCACACAACAAGCTCATCCTGCACCTTGTGGTCTGTGCCCTTGCTGGTTCCTCAGCCTGGAACGTTCCTCAGATCTTTGCAGGGCCACCTCCTCATGAACATTCTTGTCTTTGTGGAAATATGGCTTCTTCAGAGAAGTCCTACTCCTCTGTGAGCTAAAGCTTAGCCCTCATACCTGTTCCTCGTTCGTCTCTCCCTGTGTTTGCCCAGGTGTTCTCTCTCCAGTTCTTCTTTTTAGATTATATTCAGTGCACTCACTTGCTTCTTGGCTTGTTTCCTAGCCCTCCCAGCTGTAAGCTGATTGGGGACAGGACCTCTCTTGTCTTGTTCGTTGCTGTTGTACCAGGGCCTAGAACAGTGTTTGGTACACAGTTGTCAAATGAACACACAAATAAAGGTGAGGCAGTAGAGAAGAAAAATTCTAAGCAAGTATACGAGGAGGACCTTAAAACATATTTTGTATATAACTAAGATTTATTTAGCCAGCTCTTTTAATCAGCAGAATTAATATAACTTGAAAGCAAATGCATCTTGCTGACATTTTGGAACCTGTGTGTATGCATTAATACCAATCAATTTAAGTGTGGGTTTCACAGCATGCCATTTGGATGAGAAATGCCGGGAAGGGAGAAGGTGGACAGCTTCTTAGCTTCTTTTTTCTGGCACATTTAACACCATTCCAGTAAACTGGACTCCAGGTTTAATTAAATACTGTTTGGAGTAGGGATAAGGGGTGTAGAGAAAGTCTTAATAATCCTTTTTATCTTGGACTTCACTTTAAAAACAACAAAGATACTGTGGTTAAAAGGCTTACTGTTTTAGTCCTCTGCAATCTAGTTTTTGGGCTTTCTTATCTCTTTTATTTTGATATTTACATTTTTGATCAATGATTTTTTTTTTAGGGAGTTGGTAGATAGAAAATTATACACTTGTGCTCACGTATTTGTTTTGGTAACATTCCTTACTTTTCCTGATTATGAGATTAACTATATTCATCTGAAAATTTAGAGAGTAAAGAAAACGTAAAGAGGAAAGTAAGAAGTCTCCATAAGTTTATCCGTTAACAATGACTGCTAACATTTTGATGTGTTTCATACCAGTTGTTTTTCCAGGATTGTGAATATCTGTGTACTATGGTTCTTCAAGTCGAAGATACTATCTGTTATAAAGTACAATGTTGTTTTAGTTACTGTACTGAAAGGAAAACAAAGTTAAAGATATTTTTCTTTTTTGCTAAAACATTGACAGTTATGTTTTACAAAATTTGGGACTATGTTCCCTTCTTATTCTTACTCTAAAATTAATTCAACATCACTTTTGGCCAAGCATAGATGTATAGATTATCCCTATTATCTGCTGCTTCCTATCATGTGCACTTCAAATCTTGACCCCAGTGGCATCTTTCTCTATAGGCTAAAGTCCAAACATACTAAAAACAATGGGATTTTATCTATATTTTCTATTTGGTTCAACTTTTAATTTTTCCGTATTGACTACCCATCACAAGTTGCTCTTGAAATTCAGCCAGAAGCTTTTACTCATGTATTTTCAGTGCCCAAATAATAGTCCTTCATGACACAAATCAGTCACACCACTCTGCCAGTCTTAAAGATTTCAAGATATATTTTGTGAAACTGGGCACCATTCCCATATGTATTGCAAGAAATGGCAAGTATGTCACAATTTAATCTATTTGGCAGTTTGTAAGTTCTTTTTGATATAAATTATTAAATGCATCTTAATTTAAAATATATATCCAGCTATGAAAAAAACATGCACTGTAGAATCAAAGATACATGATATATGTGTAACAATGTGAACATCTTTATTTCAGCATGGTGGTTTCCAACTCTGCTGCACATTAGGATCATCAGGATATTAAAGATAAATCTATGCCATGATTATACCCTCAGACCTTCCAGAGAGGCCAGGGAGTAATATTTATTTAAAACACACACGCATACACAGAAACACTTTTCAGATATTTCAATGAGTAGCCAGGATTGAGAACAACAATTTTTATAGCTAATATGCCAGGATTACTCTGAGGGTGGGAACTGTCTTTATTTGGGAAAATACCTTGATAAGCATCCTGGGATAGGAGGCAGGACTCAGAGAGGACTGTTGTTCAGGACCTCACCTGTAAGAGTTATGTGGCTTGCATGGGAAAATGAGAGAATTTATTTTATTGCTCTTAAAAGAGGAGAGGTAGAGAGGAAAGGGAGGATGAAGAAAGATGTGTCCATGAAACGTGAGGCTAGTTAATCTAACAGGCACACAGCCAGTGAAGATTTCCTTTAGTGGGGTGGCTAAAAATAATTTAAAAAATGACAACACTTAATGTTCAATTTGAAATAGTTTGCATATTGTTAAATGAACTTCTTCATCTTTCTTTCAAATTCTTTTTTTTTTTAAAGATTTTATTTATTTATTTTTAGAGAGAGGGGAAAGGAGGGAGAGAGGGAGAGAAACATCAGTGTGTGTTTGCCTCTTGCGTGCCCCCTACAGGGGACCTGGCTTGCAACCCAGGCATGTGCCCTGACTGAGAATCAAACCAGTGACCCTTTAGTTCACAGGCTGGCACTCAATCTACTGAGCCACACCAGCCAGGGCTTCCTTCCAAATTCTTGATTCTATTATGCTCTTGAATGCTGCGCGCGCGCGCGTGTGTGTTTCCTGGTGGAAATTGAGGAAGTTGCTGAGCTAAAAACCTAAATTCTGGGTTGATATAGGATGGGACAGAAAGGATCCTGGAGTTGAGGTGATGATGAACTTATCACCCTTCAGGAAAGGATTTTGCTTTTCATTAAGGAATGCAATTAATGGCTTAAGCCAATTTAGTTCGACATGTAAATCTAGGAAATCTTAACTTAGCATACAATTCAACACCTGTGAACATGCCCCTATATCTTTGTATTCATATTTTAAAATAAATTGGGATCATACTGTATACCCAGTTTTTTAAAAAAGATTTTATTTATTTCTTTTTAGAAAGGGGAAGGGAGGGAGAAAGAGAGAGAGAGAAACATCAATGTGTGGTTGCATCTCACACGCTCCCTACTGGGAACCTGGCCCACAACCCAGGCATATGCCCTAGACTGGGAATAGAACCCGTGACCCTTTGGTTCATAGGCCTGCACTCAATCCACTGAACCACACCAACTAGGGCTGTATACCCAGTTTTGTATCCTGTTTTCTTTGCTTAGTATAATGCCCTAAACATTTCCCCCCATCATTAATTATTCTGAGAGAGCTTGAATTTTAATTGATAGTCTATCTTATAATCATACTATGATTTATTTAAATATTATCTTAAGGGACATAGTACAGGACAGAGTAAGTACTCAGACCTGCAGCCAGAGGCTCTGCCTGCTGCACTGCACCGGCTGCGTTGCTTGGGCAGGCATGTCCGCACCACTGCCCCTGTGCCAACACAGTGTTATCCTTTACAAAAGGGCCTGCAGTTTCAGGGGCTAAAAATGCAGTGTGATTGTTTTCAGTTTGTTTCTTTGATATTTAGTGAGTTTGAATCCTAGTTTACCTCCTATTAGTATTTTACAGTTTATTCTTCTCAGATCAACTTTTTCAGGATTGAAATGTTAAATTTTTTTGTTGTTGTTACATAAATTAACCCATTTGTTATTGGCTAGCAATGTTTCAAATTGTGGAGCTTCTCCTGGTCTTTCAATCCCTTTAGTCTTGTGATGGCAGACTTGACTGTGACAGCAGAAGTGGTGTTGAAGGTCTGGGCACCACCGGCGACCCTTTTCATGCCGGAGCCACGGTGCCAGATCCCTGCCGCTCGCCTCTTCACCTTGGTTTTGCCACGGAAGGAGCAAGTGCACTTGGCATGCTGGCTGATCTCAATTTTCTTCACCATTTTCCTGAGGGAGGTGCCATAACAGATGCCATATTTACTGACGATTCCAACTTTCCTGGTGCGTTTAGCCATTTTGCCGAAAAGGAGGTTGTTTGAAATGTTAATTTTTTTGAGTAAACATGAGTCCATGTTGCTGTGTTGACAAAGCAAAGTCATGAATCACTGTAGAGAAAGCAGATCTGCCTCAAAGAAGTGATACTGGCTCATCTGCATGATAAAGTAAATTACCTACCTAGTTCTTTGAAAGCAAATATTCCACAGTTACCTACCAAGTGGGATCAAACCCACCTGCAGATAGATGTTCAGGTGAGAAATATAACTTAGAATAAGGTAGAGGAATGCTTATGAAAAGGAAAGCAGAAAACCATTGAGCTGCCAATTGCCAGGAGGTTCATATTAGGATCTTATTAGGGAGTGATTTAGAATAACTGAGCATCATCAGCTTCATAATTGTGATGAGCATAGCACAGGAGGTGCTGGGTACCCAACCTGCCAGACAATCTGGGCAAGTTTACTGGTCTGTGCATGGAAACCATGGCAAAGAGTTTATACTCAGTCCTAATGGCCACTTCTCAGCAGATCATTTCATTAACAAAATCGGCATAACAATTATAATGGTTGTTTTTTTGAGCGGGTGGAGGGAAGAATTTATGGAAAAGAATTTTATGCTCTTTGCTTTCACTCTTTAGAAGATAAGCAAGATGATATCTTCTGAGTGCTTTGAAATGTCCTTTATGGAAAAGGTTTGCCGATTCGGTATTGTGTTCTCAAGTTATCTGTGCACACATCAAGCTGCAAAATATTCCAGTGGCCCCCTTCTCTCTGTCCCTGTCCCCCCTGCACTTATAGGAGTCACCTGCTTACCTACACCCCCTCTGCAGAGATGCTCAGGTGAGAAAGGGTCACATCTGGTGCATCTGTGAGTCTAAGAATGTTAGAATGTGAGAAAGTGAGAAGGAAGAGGAATTCATAGCTAAATCTTAGATGAGAGAGAGCAAGGAGGGAGGGCAATTTAAGGGTGGGGAACTTATGAGATGTTAGAAGCAAACTCCGCCCTGACTCAGTTGGGTAGGCAGCCAGGACTGTGAGCTAAAGGAGGAAGAAGTGGTGAATGGACTTTAGTCCAAATCAGAGAGCTGCAGGTGAGGAGGTGGATGGTCTCAGAGAGACCTAGATACCATTTGACTTTGTTAAAGATATTTGGAGAGTATAGAATAAACTTAAAAATAGCACAGCTATATAGACCAGGCTTTGGCTCAGGGGAGAGGAAAGAGAAAGGCAATGACAGAGATCAACAGCCTTGAAAACAAATGCTTTTCAGGCAGCCAAAAGCAAGATCAGAGAGTAAGAAATAAAGGGCTGCAATGGGTAGACCTTCTGAAAGGGAAGAACTGGAGGAAAATGGGTATGTGTTAGCAAAGCCACAGCATCCAACAAGAAGCCTGGAGATGGGGGTTGTAGCTATGTACCACTGGGGTTTAAAAAAATTATTTATTTTTATTTCAAAATCTTTCAAAACCACAGTAAATACATCAATTCCATCTTCCTTTCTACATGTACACTTTCACTTCTCTTTTGACAAAGCATCTAATAGAAACTTGTAGTGATTACAAGTTACCCCTAAATACATCAGCCTATACCTCCTAAGAACAGGACAAGTTTTTATGCAACTACAGCTCTATTATTGCACTCAAGGAAAAAATATTAATTCAGTAACATTAAAACAGAGTCAGCTCAAATTTCCCCAGTTCTCCCTAAAATATTCTTCGTAATTGTCTACCCTTCACCCCACACTCCAGTCTCTAATCAAGATAAATGCTAATCTGGATAGCATTTAGCGGTTATGTCTTAGGAAAGTTCCATTACTTTCCTTTGTCTCCTTCCTTTCTTCCTTCCTCCTTTCCTTCCTTTCTTCCTCCCTTCCTTTCTTCTTCCCTCCCTTCCCTTCTTTTTCTCCTCCTCCTCCTTCTCTTTTTCCTTCTCTTTCTTCTTCCCTTTCCTCCCTCCCTTTCTTCCTCTCTCTGTTTTTTTTTAAGTTGGATTTACTGAGGTGTAATTTACATAAATATAAACATATTTTTAAAAATCCACTCCTTTTAGTGTACAGTTCTATTAGTTTTGACACACACACAACTGTGTTATTACCGTCACAATGTAGGAGTCACACAGTTAGATCACCCTCCAAAATTCCTTCATGTTTCTTGGCTGTCCACCTTTCTCTACCCCCTGTCCCTGGCAGCCACTGATCTATTTTTTCCTATAATTTTGCCTTTTCCAAAATACCATATAAAGGGAATCATACAGAATATAATTTTTTGAACCTCTTTTCTTTTGCTTAGCATAATTCATTTGAGAGTCGCCCATGGTGTTGCATGTGTTAATCACTTGTTCCCTTTTATTACTGGATGCACTTACTGTATTTTGTTTATGCATTAACCAGTTGAAAGAAATTTAGGCTGTTTTCACTTCTAGATAATTAAGAATAAAGCCACCATAAATATCCAGGATAAGTTTCATATGAGCCCATGTTTTCATTTTTCTTTGGTAAATACCTTAGGGGTAGGGTTGCACTTACCAGTATGAATTGATCTTTATAAGAAACCACCAAACTGTTTTCCAAAGTAGTTGTGAAGTTTTGCATTTCTATGACCATTGTTTGAGTTCCAGGTGCTCTGCTTCCTCTGTTTTTAATGACATTGACTCCTTATGATGAGTGATGGTCATGGTCCTGCAGGGGATCCACAGTTCTGGTTTCTTCAGGCTGGTTCCTCACAGTGAGACTCAGGGCAGCATTTCTGCAGCAGCACCACATAGGTCATGTGGTGTAGCTCCCCCTGCATCGCATCAGGGGGCCTGCTGTGTCAGGCTGCGTTCCACTTTCAGAGATGCCAAACTGGCCTCCTACTTACGGTTTGACAATCATATGTCTCCATCGTAAACACTCCTTTTCCCCTTTGTAATAAATACTCTGTGGATAAGAGGTTGCTCTGAGTCTACGTGGATATTTCATTCTTCAATAATCATCTTTCCCTTTGCTTTTGCATTTATCAATGATTTTTCTTGAAACAACTCTTATATTGGGTTCAGAGTGGTGATTTTACATTTTATCATTCCTTCTACATTTTTCAGCTGACATTCTTCTGTAGAGAGGAAGTTTTCTCCCGTCTCCTTTTTCTTTTGAATATTATGATGGACTTATATTTTTTCTATGTGTTTTAATTCATTACCATCATTGTTCTTTTTGATAATGAAATATGACCAGTGGCTGTCCCCTTGGGCCATCTTCTGGGTTCATTAATTTTTAAGTACTTCATTGCTTTCTGGTACAAGATGTTCCATTATCATCTTGTACTTTCCCTGTCTCAGATCTGGAATCAACCATGTTTCCTAGGAGACCTGGTGACTTCTATTAGAGAATAGTATAAGAACTAAGCACTAATTGTGTCTCATTGCTATTGAGATTAATTTCTTCCAGGGCCTTTTCAGAGTCCAGTTAGGAAATCTCTTTTTGTTGATACCTAAAATTCAGAGTCAAATAGACCTTTACCAGTCCTAGTTTTGTATTTGTTTTCCTCTCCCCTCCTTCAAGTAAACACCCTGGTCCCCAGCAACAGCAATATGTTATCTCATTTTCTCTCTCCTTCAAAATATAAATGCTTTTGGAATTATGATAGCAATCTATTACCAAGTACAGTCCTAAGTAAAATTCCACACCTCATTGCATTTTTTTGTCTTTACGGCATATCCAGGACAATGGGCTTTTCTAGGAGGCTCAGGTGAACTTCAGTACAGACTCTAGCTTGTACTGGGTTTATAAGCAGAATGGGACTTGGGAAGACATCCAGCTTTTTCAGATAGGTAGAGGAGGATCTGTAATAGATTTTCTGAATTATCTATCATTGATCCATTAAAAAATATATATATTTTCAATATTCTGATCAAGTTTTACACCTCTCTAGTAAAGTGGTACATATAATTTGAAATATCATGTGTCTGCTAATGTTTCTTGTCTGGAAAATTACCTTGGCTGGTAATAGTACAGCAGCATCAGGTCTTGTTCATGCATCCTTTTTACTTTCCCTTTTCTGTGTTCTTCTCTTTAATGAGTGTCCGAGAAGTTCTGGACATGTCTGTGCCTTGATGGTGGTGATTGTTTCGTGGGTGTATACTTATACCCAAACTCCTCCAGTTATATACTTTAAACAGGTACAGCTTTTTACGTGTCTGTCATACCTGAATACAGTGACTTAAAAATGTGTCCTGTAAGTAGCACCTAGTTGTTTTTTAAAAGTATCTAACCTCCTTAACCTTTAGCTTTTAATTTAAAGGATTAATTTCCCTTCGATGTAATTACTTAGATATTTGAGCTTAAGTCTGTCACCTGACTACTTTCTGTTTGTCCCACTGGCTCTTTCGTGTGTGTGTGTGTGTGTGTCTGTTTCTGTTCTGTTTCCTCTCTCTTTCTCTCTCTCTCCTGTTGTGTTGCTGTAATGTTGTCTCCTGCTATGCCTAGTTATTTTTAATTGATGTCATTGTGAGTAAAAATTACAAAGAATTTGAGGCTCTGAGTGATGTTATATTTCTCCAGAGAAGAATTACTTTTGTTTCTGGTAGCAGTTAAATTAGGCACAAATGACCTTAATATGATCAGGAAATGAGCTGATTCAAAGCTGAGCTTGGTCTCATGAGTGCTGTTCCGTTTTTGGTTTACCTTAACGTCAAAGGTGTATGTCTTGGTATGCGTGCTGTGTATACTTGGGAATAATATAGATTGTGAAGTGATTGTGTATATAGATATGTAATATCAGTTAGGTCAGATTGTTTGGTAGTGTTTTTCTTATTTTCTGTGTCTTTAATGATACTTTTTGTCTATTCTAGCAATTACAGAGAGAGGGCTTTTAAAAGCTCATTATCATTGTAGAATTATCTATTTCTGTAATTCTATTAATTTTTGCTTCATATATTTTCAGGTGCTATTATGAAGTATATGCTTGTTAATGATTATGTTTTTTAAATAAATTTACCCTTTTATTATTATGAAATGTCCAAATTTATTGCTATAATACTCTATCTTGAAATTATTTTATCCAGCCTTCTATTGCTTATTGTTTGTATAGCACAATTATTTACATTCATTTGCTTTCACCTATCTGTATCTTTCTATTATAGTATTTATCTTATAGACGGCATGTAATTGGTTTTTCTTTTTCTTTTTTTATCCATTCTAATAATCTGTACCTTTTAACTGTAGTGTTTAGTTCGTTAGCATTTTATGTAATGATCAGTACTGTTGAATTAGATTTACCATTTTAGTGTTCATTTTCTTTCTGTCTGCTATGTTTTTGGTCCTCTGTTTCCCTTTCCATGTCTCCTTTTAGATTATTTGAATATTTTTGAATTACATATTAATTTATTCATTGGCTCTTTAAATTTAGCTTTTTGCATCGTTTAGTGGCTGTTCTATAAATTACAATACACATTCTTGGAATTTCATAGTGTATTTAAAATTAATATTTGCATAAAATTCAGAAAACTTGAATCTATTTATCTAGTTCCCCCATTCTTTATATTTCAGTTGCCATATATATTATATTTGAGTATATTATATGAGGTCTGTGTGGAAAAAGTCCAGCTATTGTTAATACAACAAGAATGGTTTGTGCAACATAGATGTAACCTGGCAGCCAAGGCAAGTGGACAGGAATGCACTTGTGTGAACAATGACAACTTCACTGTACTAGTCAATGGGGACTGTAGACACTGTTGAGTGAGCATGTGTATTGTGTGGCTGTTGCATTCAAAATGACTGAGTAAGTAGATCAACGAATCTGCATCAAATTTTGTGTTAAGTTTGAATATTCCTGTGTGGAAACCGTTTGGATGGTTCACAAGCCCCCATGGGCAACTGGTGATTGGCAGCTTCATTGTCACAACATGCCCACTCATACAATACGTCTTGTGCAGAGCTTTTTGGCAAAACATAACATCACCCAGGTGACTCAGCCCCCTGCAGCCCAGATTTGGCACCCTGTGACTTCTGGTTTCTCCCAAAACTAAAATCACGTTTGACAGGGAAGAGATTTCAGACTGTCAATGAGATTCGGAAAAATACAATGATGCAGCTGATGGCAACTGGGAGAACCGTGTTAGGTCCCAAGGTGCCTGCATTAAAGGGGACTGAAGTGTCATTGTCCTGTGTACAATGATTCTTGTATCTTGTGTCTTCTTCAATAAATGTCTCTGTTTTTCATATTACATGGCTGGATGCCTTCTGGACAGACTATATATATATATGTGTGTATACACACACACACACACACATACACATATATAATATAGTATATTGTACATTTTATTTTATATCATTTTTAAAATTAAATTTATTGGGGTAATATTGGTTAGTAATATCATATAGGCTTCAAGTATACAATTCCATAATGCATTATTTGTATATTGCATTGTGTGCCCGCCACCCAAAGTCAAGCTGTCTTTCTTCACCATACACTTGATCCTCTTCACCCTTTACTGCCCTCCAGCTGACCTTCCCTCTGATAACCTCCATGCTGTTGTCTGTGTCTGTGAGTTTTTGTTTATTTGTTTTTCTTAGCTGTTCATTTGTTGCTTTCAGTTTTATATTTTGACTTACTTCACTTAGCATAATATTCTCAAAATCCATCCATGTTGTCCCAAATGGCAGTTATTTCATATTTTCTTATGGCTGAGTAGTATTCCATTGTATATATGTACTACATCTTTTTTATCCATCGTCTCTCAAAGGACACTTTGGTTGTGTCCATGTCTTGGCCACCATGAATAATGCCACGATGAACATAGGTGTGCCCATATCTTTGCAAATAAATGTTTTAAATTTTGGGGGGTAGATATCCAGAAGAGGGTTTGTTGGGTCATATGGTAATTCTATTCTTAATTTTTGAGGGACCTCCGTACCGTTTTTCATTGTGGCTGTACCAGTTTACATTCCCACCAGCAGTAATGGAGGCTCCTCTTTCTCTACAACCTGTCTACTTACTATTTGGTTGTTGACAATAGCCATTCTAACAGATACAGTCATATCTCATTGTAATTTTGATCTGCATTTCTGTAATAGCTAGTGAAGTTGAGCATCTTTTCATATATCTATTGGCCATTTGTATGTCTTATTGGGAGAAGTGTCAGTTCAGGTCCTCTGACCAGTTTTTTAATTGGATTGTTTGTTTGGTGTTGAGTTGTATGAGTTTACATATTTTGGATATAAACCTCTTGTCAGAGCTGCTGTTTACAAATATCTTCTCCCATTTGGTTGGTTGACTTTGTTTTGTTGTCAGTTTCTTTCGCTGTGCAGAGGATTTTTAGTTTGATACAGTCTCATTCATTTATTTTTGACTTTATTTTCTTTGCCTTTGGGGTCAAATTTTAAAATATTCTTTAAGACCAAGGTCCACAGGTTTAGTATTCATGTTTTTTTCTATGCTGTTTATTGCTTCAGGTCTTATATTTAGGCCTTTGATCCATTTTGAATTAATTTTTGTGTAGGGACAAATAGGGATAGTCCCTATAATTTTGTATAGGGACTGTCCCTAGTTTCATTCTTTTGCATCTGAGTCTATATTTTAAGCACCCCAAGAAAATATTATGTTTTGCTTCAATCATATGTATTTTAAAATTTTATTTTTTAAGATTTTATTTACGTTTAGAGAGGGGAAGGGAGGGAGAAAGAGCGGGAGATAAACATTAGTGTATGGTTGCCTTTCACGTGCCCCCAACTGGGGATCTGGCCCGCAACCCAGGCATGTGCCCTAGATTAGGAATCCCGGCAACCATTTGATTTGCTGGCTTGTGCTCAGTATACATGACTGACTCATTCCAGCCAGGGCATCAGTCATGTATATTTTAAATAAATTAATAGAAAAATCGTATGTTCTTATTTGCCCAGATAATTTACTACATCTGATGCTCTTTTTTCTCTCCTGAATGTCTGATTTTTCTTCTGATACCATTTTCATTCAACCTGAAGAACAATTTTAAGAACTACTTTTTGTTTCATTTTTTACAGTATGGGTCTGCTGGTGACTAATTTTCTTAGCTGTGTTTTATCTAAAAACTCATTATTTTATCTTAATTCTTGAAGGATATTTTAATGTGTATAGAATTCTGGGTTAACAAGTTTTAGTTTTTTCAGTACTTTACAGGGTATTTGTTGCTAGTTTTCTGGCCTCTGTAGTTTCCAGTGAGATGTCTGTAATCATCTGGGTAATTGTTGCTCTGTAATGTGTCATTTTTCTCTGGCTGTTTATAAGTGTTTATATTTAGCTTTGATTTACAGTAGCTTGATTACATATAGGTGTGGTTTTCTTTGTACTTATTTGGTATGGAGTTCATTGATCTACTTCAATCTTTATATGTAACTATTTACCAAGTTTTGGGTAGATTTTGACTATTATTTAAATATAGTTTCTGACTTATTTTTTTTCCCTGAAGCTGGGCCTTCAGTTATACATGTGGTAGACTTTAGATATTATTCCATAGATCCTTAAGGTTTTGTTTAATTTTTTTCAATCTTATTTCTCTTTTTTCCTCAGACAATTACTGAAAATATTTTCCATTTAATGAGTAATTTCAAGTTCATGGAGTCTTTCTATTTTCATCTCTAATCTGCAATTATGTCCATCAATAGAGTTTTTAATATCAGGTAGTGTATATTTCAGTAATTTTATTTGATTCTTTTTTGTGTTTTATATTTCACTGTTCACATTCCCTATATTTTATTTATTCTAGTTATATTTTCCCTTCATTTAGAGCAGTTATAGTAGCTGCATTAAAGTCATTGCTTTTTAAAAAATATTTTATTGATTATGCTATTACAGTTGTCCCATTTCCCCCCTTTATTCCCCTCTACCCTGCACACCCCCTCCCACCAGCATCCCCCCTGCCCAGCCCCTTAATTCATGTCCATGGGTTGTACATACAAGTTATTTGGCTTCTACATTTCCTATACTATTCTTAACCTCCCCTTGTCTATTTGGTATCCACCATTTATGCTTCTTATTCCCTGTGCCTTTTCCCCCATTCTCCCCCCTGCCCCTCCCTGCTGATAATCCTCCATGTGATCTCCATTTCAGTGATTCTGTTCCTGTTCTAGTTATTTGCTTAGTTTGTTTTTGTTTTTCAAGTTCGTTTGTTGATAGTTGTGAGTTGGTTGTCATTTTACTGTCTATATTTTTGATCATCTTTTTCTTAGATAAGTCCCCTTAATATTTCATAGAATAAGGGCTTGGTGATGATGAATTCCTGTATTTTGACCTTATCTTGGAAGCACACTTTATTTGCCCTTCCATTCTAAATGATAGCTTTGCTGGATAGAGTAATCTTGGATATAGGTCCTTGCCTTTTATGACTTGGAATATTTCTTTCAGGCCCCTTCTTGCCTGCAAGGTTTCTTTTCAGAAATCAGCTGATAACTTCATGGGCACTCCTTTGCAGGTAACTCTCTCTTTTCCTCTTGCTGCTTTTAAGATTCTCTCCTTATCTCTACTCTTGGATAAAGTATTTATGATGTGCCTTGGTATGTGCTTCCTTGGGTCCAAGTTCTTTGGGACTCTCTGAGTTCCCTGGACTTCCTGGAAGTATAGTTTCTTTGCCGGTTTGGGGAAGTTCTCCTTCATTATTTGTTCAAATAAGTTTTCAATTTCTTGTTCTTCCTCTTTTCCTTCTGGCATCCCTCTGATTTGGATGCTGGAGCGTTTAAAGTTGTCCTGGAGGTTCCTAAGCCTCTCCTCATTTTTTTGAATTCTTGTTTCTTCATTCCGTTCTGGTTGAATGTTTATTTTTTCCTTTTGGTCCAAACCATTGATTTGAGGCCTGGTTTCCTTCCCGTCACTGTTGGTTCCCTGTACATTTTCCTTTATTTCATTTTATGTAGCCTTCACTTTTTCCTCTATTTTGTGAGTATACTCAACCATTTCTGTGAGCATCCTGATTAACAGTGTTTTGAACCATGTATCTGATAGGTTGGCTATCTCTTCATTGCTTAGTTGTATTTTTTTTGAGCTTTGATCTATTCTTTCATTTGGGCCATTTTTTGTCTTGACGCACCTGTTATGTTGTAAGTGGTGGAGCCTTAGGTATTTCCCAGGGCGGGGCAACCCATGTTATGGTACTGCATTGTGGTACTCTATGTGGGGGAGGGGTCCAAGAGGGAACAGTGCCACTTGCTCAGGTCTCTGCCAGCTTTCAGTTCACTTTCCCCACTACCCACAAGTAAATTGGGCCCTTCTGGTGTTGATTCCAGGATGCATGGTTTTGTGTACATTCTAGGACTCTGTGGGTCTCTACAACAAACTCTCCTGTGAGACTGGGAGTTTTTCCCACCACCGCAACCTCCACAGGTTTTTTTCAGTCAGAGGTTTTGAGGCTTTATTTCCCCAGGCTATAACCCTGGGTTGCATGGTCTGTCTTGCTCCCCAGTTGTTCCTCCCGGTTTATCCACATACAAATGTGGCACCTCCCACTTTGCCAGCCGCCACCTGCCATGAGTCCTCTCTGCCCAGCTGCCCATCTCTGCCCCTCTTACTGGTCTGGATGAATGTTTCTTCTTTAACTCTTTGGTTGTCAGACTTTCAAACTGTTCAGTTTTCTGACAGTTCTGATTGTGTTTTGTTTTTAAATTTGTTGTCTTTCTTTTTGTTGTACAAGGAGAAGGCACAGTGTATCTATCTATGCCTCCAACTTAGCTGGAAGTCCTAAAGTCATTTAATTTTAAGTTTATGTTATCTTTTTTTTAAAGATTTTATTTATTTATTTTTAGAGAGAGGGGAAGGGAGGGAGAAAGAGAGGGAGAAACAGCAATGTATGGTTGCCTCTCACATGGCCCTCACTGAGGACCTGGCCTGCAACCCAGGCATGTGCCCTGATTGGGAATCGAACCGGGACCCTTTGGTTCCCAGCCCGTGCTCAATCCACTGAGCTACACCAGCCAGGGCAGTTCTATGTTATCTTGATTTTATCCTCTGTTAATGTGGTTCTTATAAACATGGATTATAGTGTTTTGGTTCTTTCCTGGTTTCTGTTGAGTAGTTATAGATTGTGTCCTGTGAAGTTTAGAATACAATAGTATATTGTAAAAATTCTAGATTCTGTTAACTTTCTTCAAAGACTACTGATGTTTTGTTTCAGTAGGGAATTAACTTTGCTAGACTCAGATTGTAAGCTCTTTCTCTCTTGCATTTGTGGCAGCTTAAATTTCAGCTCAGTTTTTTTTTTTTTTTAAGATTTTATTGTTCTTAGAGAGAGAGGAAGGGAAGGAGAAAGAGAGGGAGAGAAACATCAATATGTTATTGTGTCTCATGAGTCTCCTATTGAGGACCTGGCCAGCAACCCAGGCATGTGCTCTTTTTGGGAATTGAACCAATGACCTTTTGGTTTGTAGGCTGGCACTCAATCCACTGAACTACACCAGCCAGTGTTCAGTTCAGTTTGTTAAGGCTTACCTGCAAGCTACCCAAGTATGCATGGTCAAGGATGTTTGGGTGGTTGGTGAGACGGGCTGTGAAAGAGTTCACAAAGAGAAGAAAGTGTAGAGAATAAAGTTTTTTATTCACTTTCCAAGAAAGGAGAGGGGCATGGTGTGGAGAGATACACCAGCCTTGAGGGGTGGGGGCCTTGAGCTTTTGTTGGATTATAATTGGATTAAAAAGGTTGTGGGGAGTTGCTGTTGTGTGGCCCCTGGGATGTTGGGGCCTTGTAACATGGGGCTGCAGTTTGTTCCAATGTTTCTTTTGCCTGTGGCTGCAGGGGGAAGTTAGTTCTGTTCTTGCTTCCAGTAATTTCCAGTCCTGGGGACAAGCTCAGAAGAGGAAAATGGCAGTCATGTTTAACAAGGTCACAGGCCTGCTAGACAAATGGTGCCACAATAGCAAATGGGGCTGCTTTGTCCTTTCAGAGGGGTCACCCAGAGACTTGGGCAGAGTTTATACTCCCTATTCAAGGTTCCCTCATTTTCATTCTCTAGCTCCTTTCTTTCTGAGATTTCCCCTCACTTTCTGGCTGTGGTGACCCAGGTTCAGCCTTCTGGTTCTTCAGTTCAGAGGGGTGGAAGGTTTCCTGTTGGTGTTTGGTTCTGTATGTGCCATCTTGTGATTTGCCCTCAGTATAACACTAAAAAAGGGAAAATTCAACCTGCCCTAGTCTCTTCTAAGTTTTGACTCATCTGTAAAATCTTCCTACTTTTGTTCACTTTGCAAAACCTTTAAGAAATTGTTATCTGTGTGAGGGTTGACCTGTCAGTTTATTCCATTATGTCAGAAGGGGGCTTTGGCTTATCTTACTTAATATAATTATACTATCCTGAAAAGAGGTCTAAAAATATAGTAGTACTGATATTTTAAAACCCCACTTAGAGATTATTGAAGGGACCCAGTGTAACTTTTCTGTTACTAATGAGGAAATGGAGATTCCTTGAGGGTAAATTCATTTATTCCTTCACTCAGCAAACACTTTCTGAGCTCTTACTCTGTGTCACACACTGTGCTGGGTCAATAGAGACACATTTCCCAGGGGCACCAGCCCTCGGCAGAACTGGGTCTAGGGTTTCATGTCTTCTATGCTCTAGTTTGTTGCTTGTTCTGCTACTGTTGGGAAGACTGAGAGAGGAGGGTAAGAAGAAGAATCCCTAGGGCCTAGGCTGTGGTCACCAAAATGACCAAATTTTGGCATCTTGAAATCAGATACTGAACTACAGGAGCCTTAAGTTCTTACAAACTTTTTTCTGTCAGAATTCTGGGGACTTAAGCCATGCAGATCAAAAACCTTTCTATATATCCTACATATTCATAGTTGGTAGAATGAGCATGTGAAATACTCCTAAAACTGCAGATGTGTCTTTCACTAAGCATAAAGTCCTCCAGGTTCATCCATGCTGTTGCACATACCAGCATTTTCTTCTTCTTCTTCTCCTCCTCCTCCTTCTCCTCCTCTTCTTTAGACTAGATAATCTTCCATTGCATGTGAATATCACATTTTCTGTTTCCATTCATCCATCGATGTGAGATAAATAACAGTGAAGTAAGTTTGTTATTGAAGGATAATTAGCGCCTGATTCCTCTTCTCTAAAATAGTTAAATTCATAGAAACAGAGAATTGAAAATGGTGGTTCTTGAGGCTGGGGGGAGGGGGAATTGGTGAGTTACTTTTCAGTAAGTCTAGGTTTTAGATATGCAAGATGAATAAATTATAGGGATTCGCTGTACAATATTGTTCCTGTAATTAACAATACTGTATTGTACATTTATCATTTCGGTAGTAGAGTAGATCTCATCTTAAGTGTTTTTACCACAATAATTAAAAAAATGTATGGAACAAATAAGAGCAACAACAAGAAGGTACTTTAAAGGTTATCTTAAAGAAAGCTTTCTGATGCCCCTTGAAGAAGAGCAGGTTTGAGAGTAATGCAGTTATAACTTGCAACAAAAAAATGTACCTGGCTTTTACAGACTTAGGTCTTCAGCTCTGGATCTTGGCTAAGGAGTAACTGCCAGGCTTCCATCCCCTTAGGCTTGTGGATTACTTCTTCCTGAGCACTCACTGCCATGTGGCTAGCTGTGACTTCCTCTCTGCAGGCAGTAAATAAACCCTTCTGGCTGTGGGGGTGATTGACTTAAATGAGTTTGATTTCTTTCCATGTGAAGAGTCAGGAATTGGCTCTGTAAAAAATGCAGAGAAAGAGAGGGACAGAGGCAGGAGAGTTTAAACTTTTTGGTTGGACCTTTTCAATTATTCATGGAAAATCTATATACTCTTATCAGCTTTAAGCAAAGCAACTTTGTTTTTTTTTGTATTGATCATGCAATTTATTATCTTTATTTAAACTCTTCAGGCAATAAATAAATAAAAAGCAGTTGGAGAGAAAGAAGCTTCTTAGAGAAGGTAATTTCCTAGGCAAGTAGTTTAATCCTTTAAAAATTAGGTTTATAAACTTAAAGTTAGTATCTGATTATTCTATTTGATCCCCTTTTCAGAAGGACACTGGTCTTGTTTTTTCTGTTTTAGCTGAAGTCTCCCAGTTTTTACTTCTCTCCTCAGCAAAATCTCTCTTCACTGTACTCACAAATTAATCTACAAAGACACAAATAGTAAATTATATTACAACTTGAAATAAGAAAGCTTCCATTTGAGTAACAGCCTCATTTCTCTATCGCTTCCTGGTGAAAATAGTCTGCTTAACCCCTTTAAGCTTTCTTTCTATCACGGACAACATTGGAACGCTGACATTTGCCCTTTCTACTTCAGTGGTCAGATGAAGATTACACAAGAAAATGATGATGAAACTAGTTTTGTATAGTCATTCACTGTTTATTAAATTATTTAACATTTTTATTTTCTCTAGGCCTTCTGATGTCCAATCCAATGTTTTGCTTTTTATTTTTTATAGTGTAACATATGCAGTATTATAAAATTAGAGGTTTAAATGAGACAATCTCAAAGTTCTTTTTCTGATTTAAAATTATGTGATTTTATTATTGCTTTTCATATAGAATTCTTTTAAAGCGAGAGTGCTCAATAATGTGTTGTGATTTCCCCCTGAATCCTGGGAAAAATTGTCATTGGTAGAGTCCACTTCTTGGGCAACTGAACATTTTATCATCTTCGCATATTCTTGTCCTCCCTCTACCTCTGGGTCTCCCACTATGTTTATTGAAGACTCACAGTGAACAGCCATTCTGTGCACTGTGTTGTATTAGTGGGTCTCCCCTGGAGCCTTGTCGACATTCTCCTAGTCATCTGTGCCTCCTGATCTCACTGCCTAGGGCCAAGCTATGGTGGAATTTCTTACATTTACTCCTTCCTTTGCCCTTGCCGCATAAATGTCTCCAGGTTATTTTCATCAGTTGGAAAATCATTTTCTGAATAGAGGCTTTTTAATTTCAAAATAAAACATGTCCTTAATACAAATATTGCTTTACTCCCATGTAGTAATTTGTAGGAACTTTAATGCTTTCTGCATGAGTATGAAGAAGTCAACAGGTGAAGATCCAGTTCTTTTCTAGGGGTGTGTATAGTTATAATTATGTTCCTTACCCTCAGGAATACAACATAATATCCCCCAACATATGTTTAGTATCCTCCAGAAAACCCCTGCTTATTATTCTGAGGCAACACAGGTGCTTTTGAATTTAAATGCATCTTAAGCTAAAATCCTTTGAGGATTAACTATAAGTGATACTACTAAACCACAGAGAGACTGTGGCACTGTTTCATGCAAAAGCAGCATGCATGGTGCAGGTGAATGATCGTGGGTTTTGGAGTTAGATAGACTTAGGCCTGCATCCTGGCTGTGCAACTTACTAGCTTTATGAGCTTGGAAAATTTATTTAGTCTCTCTGTGCTTTAATTTTCTTATCTCTAAAATTGGGTGGTGTAATGACCTCATTGGTTTGTCACAATGGTAAACTTCACCCATGAGTGAGTAATCCCTTCTAGATTGGTTCATGGAGGAGAATTAATTGCCATTAGATCAATTACAACAGACTGAGTAGATGGTGAACAAGGGGAAAAGAGAGGAAAGGGGTGGGGAGGTGAATGACAAAGACAGTGAAGAAATTACCAAGCCTTACAAAACTTAGCAAAGGAAGAAAAACAGTAGGAACAGCTCAAGAAGAGTAGGTGATGGTGGCTTTATTCTGTGAGCTGGGGCCAACTTGTAGAAACGGAGCTTTGAAGGAGAAAAACGGGACAAGCTCAAAGACAGGGTCAAAATGGAGGAAAGGAAGGAAAAATGAGAAGGAAAAAAGAGAGAACAATGAAATCAGGTGAGCCAAGAGAAAAAAGTAGTTAAGAAATATTTTGTGGCCTTTAGATTCTGAAGAGGGACCCGGAGGCAGAAAGTGAGGTATTTGATGAAATGCAGAAGTTTCTTCGCAGCTTTTCAGGAAGAGGCTGTAGTGAACCCAAGGAACAGACACACACATCAGTATTGAAAGATCAGGAGTTTGGGTGAGCTTCAGGTTAGCAGAGAAACAGCTAAATTTTAGAATACCTCATGAGAAGGAGTGTTGTTGAGGGAATATTATGAAACTTCTTTTTTAGGAAAAGTATCAACAACTGGTTTATTCTTTTCAAGAATGAAGGTTAGACTCAGGAAATGATATTACTTGATTAATATTGTAATAAATGTGCATAAGCTTAGCATTTCTATTATGTTCAAAGAGGATTTTGGTAAGGGAAGGGTGAGGTTGATCATCTACTAAGTGTCTTCGATTATAAATAGCTCAGGATTTTCCCCAGTACAGGGGACAATGAAAAACATTTCACCCACATGGATTACGTGATTTCCTATATGTGGTGTGTAGCTTGAGGCAATTCTTCTGTAAAGTGAGCTGGAAGGGCTGCTTAGGGTCTCTGAGGATAGGGTCTCAAATGATCACTATGACTATTCTTTTGGCCTAAAGTGAGATTGTAAAATACTCAGTTGTTGTATGTACATATGTTCTTTTCCCTTCAGTCACAAGGAAAAGTGTAGAGTACAAAATAAAGTCATTTTAAAATCCATGTTTAGTTGCATTTAGGTATTCTACTAATTCCATCTCTTGGAAGAATTTTTTCCTGGAGACGTGAACCTCCTCTAATCTGGAATGGATTCTCCCCTGATATCTGTCTTCATTTTCATACTCTGGATTTCCTTCATATCTCTCTTGGTTGCTCTCAGGTTTTGTAATGGCATTTTCTTTTTCTTTTTTAATTTATATGTTCTATTTGCTGGAACATATGCCATGGTTGTATCCTGAAAAATGGTACATGGAAAAAATTCTGAGACCCTACTTGACTGAAAATGTTTCTCCTGCTAGCTTAATTGATAGTTTGGCCGCGTATGAAGTTCTGGTTTGGAAATAAATTTCCTTTAGAATTTTAAATACAGTGTTCCAGTGTTACTTGGCTGCCAGTGTTGCTGTTGAGTAAACTAAAGTCAGCAAACTATATCCCTATGGCCTAGTTTTGTAGGGCCTATGAACTAAGAACAGGTTTTACGTTTATAAAGTGTCGTAAAGACCAACCAACCAACCAACCAACCAGCCATCTCTTGGGATAGTCAGATTCTCTAGAGGAAATCATTTCAGTGTTTTGTCTGGAGACTAATAGACTTAGTACCATTGTTTTATAAACCAACTGAGGGAGGAGGGCTGTGGGTTTCAGAATTCAACATGTAAAAGTTCTCTTAGCCCTGTTTTCAATATGATTCCTCCTATCCTGGATTTATCCTAATTGTGGGGCTGTCTGTTTTACCTTCTTATAGCTCTCAAGTGAGGTGAGAAGGGTAGTCACAAAGCTGTTCAGAGAGAGGAGTCTGAGGATCTAACTGCCTATGAAACAGATTTTTAACCCATCGTCCTACTTCAGCACCACTTTCACTTGCACTTCCCTTGTTTTGTGTTGCCAGTTTCTGAACCTTTTAGGGGCCTCCAGAAGAAATTGAGGCATTTTTCTGCTTCCCCACTGTCAGCATAGGATTCTCTTGTCTCAGTTTTTTGAAATAAAAAAATATTTTTATTTTCTCCTTTCCCATTCTCTTTCTCCTTTTTATTTTTTTAAATTTTATTTTTTAATTACAATTTACCCATTTTATTTCTCCTGTTAGATTTATGCCATAAAATATACTTATTATCAGCAAGGATTATTCGTAAATGCTATTATTAGTGCATAAAAGAACGATGACAAATAGAATATTTATATAGCCTCAGATTATCCTCCCACAAGATAATTGTTAATTACAAAAGCAAAGTAAGACTATAGTTAGAAAACTTGGCAGGCAGCATCTTTAGCAAGAGATGAATATCAATATCACTATTAAAGAGTTATATAAACCCAGTGTGATGCACTGAATGAATCATAATATCACTTCTCTGGTGTCATTGCCCCAAATCTAATAGCTTTAATATTAACAGAAAAAATGTAAGGCAACCCCAAATTAAAGGATAATCTACAAAATAATGTGTCAGTATGCTTTGAGAATATCAAGATTTTGAAAGACTACAGAACTCCCTCAGATTGGAAGAAATTAAGGAAACTTGACTATTAATGCAGTGTGGAAGACTGGATTGAATTCTGGACCAGAAAAAGAACACCAGGTTGTCGAAATTTGAACAAGATTTGTAGGGTATTTAAAAATATCTTACTACTGTTAACGTCTTCATTTTGGAATGTTAAAATGATTATGAAATATGTTAACATTTGGGGAAGTTGGGTGAAGCACACACAAGAACTCTGTGTACAATTTTTCTAACTTTTTTTTACAATCAAAAATTATTCCAAAATTAAAAGATAAAAACAATTTTATTTTAAGATTTTATTTATTTATTTTTAGAGAGAGGAGAAGGGAGGGAGACAGAGAAGGAGAGAAACAGCAATGTATGGTTGCCTCTCACATGGCCCTCACAGGGGACCTGGCCTACAACCCAGGCATGTGCCCTGACCGGGAATCGAACCGGGACCGTCTGGTTCCCAGCCCGCACTCAATCCACTGAGCCACACCAGCCAGGGCAATTTTATAAATGCATTTATTACCTTTATGCTGCTCTCCTTTTATATACCCAACTTCTTTTATAATCTAATTTAAAGGTATTTTTAATAAAAGTTAAATTAGGTCTTCTAACTTACTTGAAGCCAAATTGTATAAATTAGATTTACTGTTGGTATGTGAAAACATTCTTTTCAAATGTATGAATTTGAGTTTACTTAAAATGTCAAGTCCTGTAAATAGATATAGCCAAATAACTCCATAAGTAAATAGCTAGTCTTTATACCATATTAAACTATATGAAATAACTCTTTATAAATTAGGGATAATACAAAAGTGTGATTTCCACTTTTACATACTTGTTTTCTAATCAAATGCAGTGGAGTAAGAAAGCTTCCATTTCACTTTCCACCCTATTTTTTGCCTCATTCGTTTCTAGGTAAAACTCAGAAGTATTGATTGCTCCTTAATTTTCAACTGTAATGTGAACTAATTTGGAGGAAAAGACAACTCTGCAACCAGTTTAAAATCTCAAAAATATTTTTCTGTATCTTTAATTTCAAGTGAGCTTTGTGTTCCAGTTTTACTATTTCTTTTTGAAGTATTATTACCATTATTCTCATATGACAAAATAGAAACCTTGCACTATGCTTAGTTTTCCTCACTACAGTAGTGACTTTCAAAGTTTGCGTTTACTTGCACCAGTAGCAAAACAAACAAACCAACCAACAAAAATAACAACAGAATGATATACTCATGGGTTACTATGTATCAGGCTGTATGGTAAATGCATTGCATATTGTATTCCCTTGTTTCTTCATAGAGCCCTATAAGGAGTTTGTTTTCCAAATTTGGTTTGCAAAAGTTTATGTATATATGTTTTTATGTTTATATGTGCACATACATATATGCACATAGATATACATAAGCCAACATATATACACTATTTTTTAAAATGTGAAAACTGAATAAGATACTGAAATATCCAATAAAAACAGGCAACATATTTTAGCTGGTGTTTTACACTAGGAATAGTCAGGTGGTAAATGAGCACTTGAAAATGGCTCAACATCTTCAATTATAAGAAAAATGCACATTGAAACCACAAGAAGATACCACTATACAGGCATTACGATATCTAAAATTAAAAAGACTGATCAGTGGTGAGGGAGTAGAGAAATTAGAACTCTCATACACCATTGGTGGGAATGTAAAGTGGTACAACAACCTTAGAAAACAATATAACGGTTTTTTTACAAATTGAAGATCCTACCATATGATCCAACCAGTCCATTCCTAACTATCCAACATACGTTCACACAAAGATTTATATGTGAATGCGCACGGTAACTGTATTTGTAGTACTGCAAACTGGAAATAATTAAAAAAATAGTAACAGTTGAGCAGAGGAATAAATTATGCAATTTGATTCATCAAGAAAAGTGAATGAAATATTGACACATACAATGATATAGATGAGTTACAAAATAATTATTCTGAATTTTAGAAACCAGACAAAAAAGATCACATACTTTATGATCCCTTTTCTATAAAATTCTACACAATACAAACTAATCTATGGTGATCAGTAGTAGTGAAGCCGATCAACGGTTGCCTGGGGCAGGATGGGGTTGACTCTAAGCATTATAAGAAAACTTTTTGAGTGATGGGTATGTTAATTATCCCAATGTGATGATGATTTCCTGATGGATATGTGTGTCAAAAATTATCAAATTATATACTCCGAAATTTCAGTTTATTCCTACTATTTATACCTTAATAAGGCAGATTTATAGTACAGTGAAAAATACATTTATTATCATTTTAGTGGGCCATAAGAGGAAACAAAAGTAAATGTGTGTCCTCAATCTGCCATCACTCATTTAAAAGAAGTCTTAACATTTTGCTATATTTGCTTCAGATATTTCTTTCTGAAGAAATAAAACATCACACAGTCAGTTGAAACTCCTCTGGCCCTTCTCCAGTCTCATTTCTCCCCTCCCACTGCCCGGATGACCGCCACCTTGAGGTCAGTGAATGTCAGTCTCTTCCATGGTTGCCTACTGTTATTTCACATGCATGTATCCATTGAAATGCACACTGTTGTTTCATGTCTTAAACTTTAGATAAGCAGTATTAGATGAGGCTGTATTCCATATCCGTTCTTCATCCAACTTCCTAGAATTCTCTTTGATCATGACTTCTCTATTCATGATGATGCCATGCTTTTCCTTAAATGAGCAGAGGTGTGGGAATTTGGGGATTTGGGCACGCAATGTAGGGGAAGTGTAAAAGTAGTCTTCAGACAGATGGTGATGTTGGTTCTAGGAGTTCTCTCTCTCATCTTTCAGCTTTCAGATTCGGATGCCAAAGTACTCATTAATTAGTGAGCCGTGGCTGGAGACTAGCTCCTAAGAAGAGGCTCACTCTTTGACTTGTGCCTCCTGGTGTGAGCACATCTTTAGAGAGAGCGCAATCTGCTACTGTGACCACCAAGTCTGAGTGTAACCTTTGTTAACACAATCAGCCTTTGTTGCTAAGGGGGAGATCTCTTCCCTCACAGAGATTTTCCTGCACTTTCCTCATCTTTGGCAGGGCTCCAATGGCACAATGTAACCAAAGTTTTGACACTGCTCACCCATACTTCAGCCCTGTCCTTTCTAATAGAAATGTAGTCTCAAGGCCACTGGGTATTTTACTGATTTGTTTTTTCTTTTCCAGAGAACACTGAAAAATATCTTTCAAATTTGATATATACCTGAAAATGAGCAAGGAAGTGAAATGTATGTAACTTGAATAACAGACACACCTAATAAGAGAAACTCAGTCATAAGAAGCAAAACCTATTTTCCACTTTCTAATTACATCTTTCCTTTTGCATATAATCTTAAGTATTACATTTCCAATATCATTTCAGTGTTCTTCCTTTGTACTTTTCTTTGCATCTGAACACAGAATCAGTTGGCTTATGCCCAGCAAGAATTCAATTCAGATTAATGATTTTCTGCTATTGGTATGCCTGATGAGTTCCCTCTTTGTCTCAACTGAATTAAATATATGAGACCTATGCATTTTATTGCTAGTGTCAGCTATTTCATATTTTTTGTTTACCCTTATTTATAAAATAATAGGGAAAATAAAGAAATAAATGGAATAATTGCATAAATAGTGCTGTGTACATGTATACAATGAAGCAGCTAAAATGAAACATTGGCTGAGAGGTGACCTGTCATTTGTCACCTGAGATATGAATGTCCAAATTTGGCATGGAAATATATTAGGATTACATATATCTGTGTCTATCTATATCTATGTCATCTATCCATTCATTATCTACTTATCTATCTATCTATCTATCTATCTATCTATCTATCTATCTATCTATCCATCCATCCATCCATCCATCCATCCAAATGTGTGAGTGGTTTGAAAATGGAATGCCTGAGTATGGAGACTGTCTGGATTGCTGCTCTTTTAGCCCATTTGATCATCCCATGTTGGTCCAACCTCTTGTGAATTTCAGGAAAATGGAGGGATTCACGATTAAGCATTTAAGGCATTAAGCTATATCTTGGAGGCTTGGGATGGGCTGGTGATGTTAATTTTCTTTGGGTCTTAGCTGCAGAGCATCAGGCACAGGCAGCCTGAAAGGTCAAACGCCAAGGACCATAAATGCCCATCGCAGCACAAATGGATGGCACTTTAAGTTCCTGTGGCTATGATATCTTCCAAGAATCTGGAAACAAAAGAAGTAAGATTACTCTCTGAGAGTTAAAGATTTAAAACAAACATGTAATGAATTTTCTCTGAGAAAAAGAATGTCTTGTTTGTCCATAAGACCAGAAAGAAGACTTACTGAAGCTATTAACATGTGAAAAGAAAGTTTATATCAAGTTGTGAATATGAATGAAACTATTTGGGAAGAGGGAGGAAGGGAGGGCTTGAGGGAGGAAGGGGGAGAGAGAGAGAGAGAGAAGGAGAAAGAGAACCTTCCCAAGGATTTGATATATCTGGTTTAATGACCTTCCTATTGTAGAGATTAATATATTATGTAATTTCAGCCTAATGCTATTAACTAACCATCCAACTCATAAACCAGCTCTCTTAGTTTTGAGTCTATGTTCACTGAGTGACTTTGTTATTGCAGGTTGGTTCCTGCAATAGTTGAAAGTGCCTGTCGGAAGAGAATGCCTATGCCAATGGGCTGAGTTTATGGGCCTTTTGTCATTTTATTTCACTGTAAAGAAATAAATTGGTACTTTGGTTTCAGATATTAGACTGAGATTTCAGTCACTGAGTCCAGATCTGATCAATGGATTTTAAAAAATGCACTAAGGCAGTACTACTCTGTGAGGCCACTTTTGAATTAGTCGGTTGGTGTCCCATTCCTGTCAGCTCCTGCCACTAGCTGAGCATGTGCACCTGTTGGCCACATGACCTTCAGTCCTAAAGGAGGAAAATACAGGAAGGGAGCCATCTGTCTTTGAGGTATTATAAAAATCTGGCTGTAGCTCTTTTTCACAGGACCAAGATATGCTACATACATGCAGTCTCGTGGTCAGACCTCCACTGCTCATTCTTCCACGTTTTTCCTGCTCCCATTTTGGTTACTTCAGTAACAGGCAGTTTCCCTCTTACCGGCTCTCTCCATCCAGTCTCCAGTCCTTCCCCGCACGCAATTGTTAATACAGCTACCAATGTTCACAGAAGGACCTCTATTCAAAGAGCAAGTACACCAGGGATTTTCAGCTTTTCTGTCACGGGAATCAGGATTGTATGTGACTCAAAGAAGCCCCCGATTCCTTTCCTAAGGCAGAGTGTAAAGGTCCAAGTACAGGGTGAAGTTCTTCAACCGAGGGACTTTTCTGGAGCAAAAGGGAGAGTGAGAGGAAGCTGAGAGGCAGAAGGCCACAGCCGCTCCCTTCTAGTCATTGCTGCTGGGGAAGACCGTGCCTGTGGGGCCAGTCAGTGGGAAGGATTTTTTCAAAACAAATGAATATCTTCTGATTTCTTCTTAACCTGATTTCCACATCAGTAGTAACTGAACAGATATTTTTAAAATCCTAAACAAACCAAAGAAAAAAGAAAAAAAAAGAAAAAAATTTCCAGGATCATAAAAGTAATCAAACATATCAGAAAACACAACTTCCCACAAATAATAAAAGAAAAAATATTACATGTCAAACAATGCCAGGCAATAAATCACGTAATTTTTACCCTGACTGTTGCATATGGCCAATCTTCATAAGCTGTTTATCTGTCACAGTTTCGGTTTTTAGTCTTTATAGATAAGATCATAAAAGTGAAAAGCCCAAATCAAGTTTCTCATCCCAGGGCACAGGTGTCAGCCCCAGTGATGAGTCTCAAGTGCAGGTGCAGTGCTGGCGGCTCTGGGCTAGTGTTCTGGCCACTAGTTTTTGGAGTTGTAATTCCGCATTCACATTATATTCAAGTATTCCAGTCTTTTTTTTTTTTAAGATTTTATTTATTTATTTTTAGACAGAAGGGAAGGGAGGGAGAAAGAGAGGGAGAGAAACATGAATGTGTGGTTGCTTCTCATGTGGCCTCCACTGGGGACCTGGCCTGCAACCCAGGCACGTGCCCTGACTGGGAATCGAATCAGCGACCCTTTGGTTCGCAGCCTGCGCTCAATCCACTGAGCTACACCAGCCAGTGTTCAAGTATTCTAGTCTTTGTTGGCAAAACTTTCGAATCTTTTAATAAATAAAACCAAAGCTTCTTTGACTCAGTTTACAACTAATTGAAATAGGAAAAGTGTATGAAGTTCATCTTACAAATGCCAGTGTGCACTCGATGATGTGTACTAGGAGGGGTGATAGGATATCCAAACTTGATGTCTGAGACTTACTGCCACTTTGAGCAGTTGCCCTTCCTCAGGAGGCCATGTAAACATATATTCATTGGCTGTGTCCCAAGCTGTTCATTTGGGATGTGTGAGCTGCTGAGTAGAGAAAGCAGCTCTGGACTTAGAGTTGGAGGGTTTGGGAGATGGGCTAAAGACACAGGCTGCCCAGCCTGTGAGTCTCTCTTCCCTTCCTGAGAATCATGTTCCTTTTGCCTCATGGATGGGTTCCTGGCACCCTATCTTTATATATGACTCAACTTCCCCTCCAAGATATGAAGGGCGTTTGACTCAAGTTAGACAGTCAAAATCTCATTCCTGGGAATGGGGGAATTTGAACCTAGAGAAGTAAACTTTATAGTTTGGTCAAATACTACTGTATGGATGAGAAAGAAAGAAGCCTGTGTTCAAAGAAAAACAAGAATGAAGAAGCTATGCAGGAAGTGGGGGAGACAAGAACTATAGAGAAGATACTTCTTAGGATTCTCTAATTTTCCAATTCCTAGCTCTGTCTTTTATTAAGATTTGGCTATGTTTTTGCTTTTGGATTTAATGAGACACCTCTGTATATCCTTACAGTAAAATCCTTCTTTGGTTTAATGCTTCAATTAGTTACTTGTAACCCGAAGAATCTTAACCAATGGAAAGGAATAAACAGAAAATGACAGACTATCGATGTTTCAGCCTTTCTCAGCAAGAGTTCTTTAGATTGAATCTGAGAGTTGTGGCTTTCTTTTCTCTCTCTCTCTCTGTCTCTGTCTCTCTCTTTCTTTCTACTTTCTTCTGCTTTGTCTTCAGGAAATTAGGGTCCATCTTAAAACAACATGTTCATTTGAAATATTGTTTATTTTTCTCTGAGAAGGTGTTAATAATCCAATGGAGCATCTGATAATCATTGCCATCTCAGAATCAAGGAAATGCAGCGTATTCATGTAACACAACACATTCTGTGTCCCTGTCTTTTATATGAATATTTCTAAATGTTCAAATATTTGCACTGTAAGAAACAGCTGACCTACTCTGAGGACTCCTGTCAAAATGGTTGTGCTTGTGGAATGGTTGGTTTTATTTCCCTAAGACATCTTTTTCTGATCTGGGCAAAATTTCCTTGTATTATTTTCTTCTTGCAAAATGAAGGCAATGAAAAAGGAGACACCTCGTTTGGGAGTCCAAAACCATCACCAGAGCCCTTGCCACCAGCAGGAGAGAGCCTGTGTCCTCCTGGCTCCCCCATAGGGTCTCCCTGTTAGCTACTCCCTTCTCACCTACTAGACTTGCATTTCCACTTTTCCTGGCAATCAGATGGTGACAAACACATTGACTTTTCAGTATAATTTTCCTTGAAATTAAAAAAAATTAGGAAAACTTCAAATATGATACTGTTTAACAACAATGACGACAATCCTTTGAAATAGAAATGCTTTGGTCCTTTAAATACCTGCCATTTACCTTTTATTACTTAGAACTGCCTCTTAGGATAGTTTGCAGTTTAAATGCATAAAACCACTAGAATGAGTAATAGGAAAATCAATCTTTATTCTTTCAGATTAAATAAACCTGGTCATGAAAAATATCTTACATAAATACCAAAATATATCTAGAGCTGTTTTTTGGGGTGGGGTGGGGCGGTAGGTCATTATACAAGAATGGGTAAATCTTTTAAAGTAGGTGATTTCTTTTTGTATGTGGGAAGGCTGATCCTCAGGAGCTTGGGAATTCTTGGGTCCAAGTGCACACCCAATCCAGAGTGCGGTTACAGAGGGGAAATGGTGGGCGTTGGAAACAGACGGGCTTTTTATGAATACTGGCTTCTGCACTAGCTGGCTGTACATTCTCTCACAATTCAGCTGTGTCAGCTGTGGTGTGGTAGTAATATCACTTATCTTTCAGGATGATCATACAGATTAGAGGAAGTGTGTAAAATGACCAGCCATCACTAGGGACACCACTGGTCCTGTCATACGTGTCTCTAGGTCTGTCTCATGTGGGTGGGCCTGCGTGGTGGGACCAACCCACAAGTCTGTTCTCAAACTCCAAGCAAAGGAGATTAGGACATAGAGTTTCTATTTGTCTGTTTGGTTTGGGTTCTAGGTTGAGAAGGTGGGACTCACAAGGTGGGACTCAGAATTACCAAAAGGTTTTGGCAGCTACAGATGTCCACTATAATGTGTTAGGTATGTCAGAGGCATCTTATTCCTATCTCCCCAAGCTGTCACGCGTGAAGACAGTCCTACATGTAATCAAAGCAACTGTCAGGAGTCCCAGGGTCTGTTTTCATCACGTTGCTTCCAGGTCACCAAGAGAAAAATTGAAAGTATAACTCATGTTTCACATGTTTTATGATTTATAAAGGTCTTTTCACATTATTGAACTTTTTTTCTCACAAATTTGGGGAGATAGTCATTATTTGTTCCATTTACATATAAGGAAATTGATCATCAATGAAAGTGCATTTGCCAAAGGCCATTCAGCTAGTAATTGTTAAATCTAAGGGTGCAGTGGAGGTTTTATCCAAATTGCTTGTTTCTAACTCAAAATTCACAAATGATTAAGAAAACAGGCTTTTGGGTCTCATACATGTGGGATTATATTCTAGCCCTGCCATTTATTAGTTTGCCACTGAACCACCTTAAGCTCAAGCTTTCTCATCTGTGATGCAAGAATGATGGTAGTATCTACCTTTTAAGGTTATCATGGTGATTAAATAATACACCATAAAGGGAGCGTCTAGTTCAGTGTGACTGTAGGTAGTCAATGAATTGTGTGTAATATCATTTCTGTCATAGCAATAATAATCATTTGTGTTATATCATACCACCTCAGGAGAACTATGTGTGCATATTTCTCATATCCTCATGAAAGTGGGCTTTAAATAACCCTAGACAGAGGAAAAATGATTATTTATAGAGTACCCAGGCAAACAGAACTTTAGCTCTATTTATTGACTTTTTAATAACTGTCATTTTAGAATCATAAGCAGTTTTCTTTCTCTAGGAGAGAAAATTTACTCACTCTTGGGGAGACTCACTTCATTCTGGGAAGGACCACCAAGTGACCTTCGGAGTATTTAGATACCTGGCAAAACCCCACTCTATTCTCATGTCTTTCCACAGATTTAGAAGGTGCCCAAGGAGCCTTTCCAAGAGGAAATCACCCTACTGGAGGGAGGAGAGTCAGTGAATGATCCCAAGAAAGCACCAGAGCCAAGACTGTTGGCAGGAGACCTCCTTCTGGTGACAGTCCCTGGCTGATGCTGGAAATTGCTCCAGGCTATGGTCCATGTTGGGGAAGAAATGGGTGAGTTCCAAAGGTTGGGAATGTAACAGTTGGAACTCTGGGTTGGGTTTGGATGAGGACATCCATGGTGGAAACTGATAGTGGGGTTCACAGAGCCACTACAGGGAATGGCATTGGGGCCGTCAGCTTTGGGCACCCCCTTGGCTTGTGTGATGACACAGTGTCCCAGTAACCACAGCAACAGTAGAAGCAAATGGACATTACTTCCAGTTGTCAGGTTTTTCTAGTGTAACATTGTCAACACTGGCAGTGAGCAAGACATTTCTTTGGCTTACCTGGAGAATCACCTTTACCCTTGAAGCAAGAGAATCCAGACTGAATCTGAGGACTTGTGGGTTTTGATCATAACGAGGAGAGAGCTTTTTCATGTGATGGTGGAAAGTTTAGACTTCTGCTAATCTGAATATATGGGGATTCAGTGGCACTTTAATTTGTATATGAAGGAAGAATGTAATGTTATGTTGCGAGCCCACTCTGGTAAAGTCTAGGTTATATGAGGTCTGTCCAGAAGGTATCCAGCCATATAATATGAAAAATAGAGACATTTACTGAAGAAGATACAATATATAAGAAACACTGTACATAGGACAATGACGCCTCAGTCCCCTTCAAAGTAGGCACTTTGGGACCTCACGCAGTTCTAATCTCCATCAGCTGTTCCATTGTATTTTCCCGAATCTTATCAGCAGTCTGAAATCTCTTCCCTGTCAAAGGTGATTTGAGTTTTGGGAAAAGCCAGAAGTTGCAGAGTGCCAAATCTGGGTTGTATGGGGGCTGGGTCACCTGGGTGATTTGATATTTCACCAAAAAACCCTACAGGAGACAAGATGCATGAGTGGTCATATTGTTGTTAATGAAGTTGCCGATCACCAGTTGCCCATAGCTGCAGTCTTCTGAATCATTGGAATAGTTTTCACAGAGGAATGTTCAGGCTTAACACAAAGTTGGATGCAGATTCATTGTTCTATTTGCTCAGTCATTTTGAATGTAATGGCCACTCAGTACGCATGCTTACTCAATGGCGTCTACCGCCCCCACTGACTAGTACAGTGAAGTCATCATTGTTCACATGTCAGCATTTCTGTCCACTTGCCTTGGCTGCCAAGTTACATTGATGTCCCACAAATCATCCTCCTCATGTTAACAATAGCTGGACTTTTTCTGGGCAGACCTTGTACACATAAATGAATTTTATGAATGCACTTAGGAAACAATCAAGTGCTGTTGAAATTGAAGGTGGTATTTTATCAAAAACCGAAGGAAAATTGAAGACTAATACAAAACAGTGAAAGTGGTGATTTTCGGCACACACAGGCTAAATGCCAGTTGGAATTCAGGGTGGTCATAAAATGTCTTTTTAAGGCTCCGCTGCCAGAAGGAAGACTCACAAGAGTGAAAGATCCATGGCCCCCACCTCTCTGCATTCCTAGGGGAGCCCTCAGTGGGCTAGTGGGGAGAACATAGACTCTGTAGTCAGTTAGGTCTGGATTGCACTTAACCTTTCTGAGCTCCACTTAACCTTCCTGAGTCCCATTTGCAGGAATGGGAATAAACACAGTTATTTTATGGGGCCATTATGGCCCTGGCGTGACATAACACAGGGAGGGAGTCCAGCACGATACCTAGATCATGGTTATTTCTTTTATTCCTTTCCCCTCTTCTGTGTTCAGTGTGTGTATGTGGCGGGTGGGGGGCGGGGGGGGGGAGTAGGGCCAGAGGCCAATGAGGGCTTTCTTCATGCTACCAGCCAGCCTCCAAAAGACTCCTGATATGATTCGATATTTTTCCCCAACTTCTAAAAAACACCTACTTCCTTTGGGGAAGGCTTTGTGATTTGAAAATAGCTAGGAATTTTTATGATTTGGACTAATTTATTGATGTGTTATAGTATTGGGCTAATGAGGTCATGGGTGCCATTTTCACACTGGCAGTTTACTTCTCATGAAACAAAAATCTGTTTGAGTCCATTGTCTACCTACTCATTCTTGGCAGCTGTGGACCTCAAGTCAGTTGGTGAGGGTACCGAGCTGAATCTGCTGCAGGTCATGAAATTGCCTTCACCTTGAAGGGGTCATCCAGGGAGGGCTGAGGCTGCACAGAGAAGCCAGGCATGGGATGGCCTGCCATTACTAAGGGGCAAATGGAACCATGACAGGACCCCCAACCTCTCATTAAATGCCCAGTCTGGGAGGAGGGTTTTTTCAGTTTCATTTTATAGGAGAAGAAATTGAAGCTCAGAGTGGTTAAATGACCTGCTGAAGAAAATCTGAAGCAAAAATAGATATAATTCCATGGCTTCAGATTCATACAGCTTATCCACAAGGCCAGAGCCCAAGGCCTCCTTTCCATTAAAGCAGACTCTTTCACTATGGAATTTGTCTCGGTTCTTTAGACTTGCAATGAAATTAATAAAGGTCTCCTTTCCTAATTGCACAATCAAAATAAATTATGTCCACAAATTAGAAGGCCAGGAAATTGCATGTGCATTTTGGGTGCCCTGATAATGTCCTGTAGTAAATTGTTTTCATATAAATTGCATGCTTAATTAATCGTTTTCAAAAATGCCCATGTATTTCCCTGCAAATACATCTCTGCCTGCAACTCATAAAATACAAAGACAAATTAAATTGCCAAACCTCATATAAAAGTGTCGCCCTTGGTGTATCCTGGCTGTGCTCAGTCATTCTGCCCTCTTTTCAGCAAGTGTAATAAACCCGATGCACCTCTTCCTTTCTTAGTTGCCCCTGGGTGTCTGATTCAACAGATTTGAGGTCTCTCTTAAATTACAGTCAGACCAGGCAATAAAGTCCATGGGTGTGCCACAACTGGTTGCATCAAAAATCTGGCTGGTTCAGGCGACTCCTGAGACCTCTTGCAGACTGAAGGGCAGCTCAAGGTAGTGAGCTCTGGGAAGGCTAGGCACACTGAGAATAAAAGTAAATAAATAAAATACCCTCCAACACCCCAAATAAAAGAAAACACTCCCCCCAAAAATATATGTGTTCATGAAATATAGAAAAGTATGACAAAAATACCTGCCATAAATTCCAGGATCCAGATATACTCATGGACAATCATGTCCTTTTTGAACAGAAAAGCAAATGTTAGAAAAATTAAAATGATCATTGACTGATGTAGATGAATTATTTTTAGGGGTGAGTTTGACTGCACAATTTCCATTAGTTAGAGAATTTTTCTCTGTTTGGAGCTCCCACATACAGTCTGCCTCAGTAGGCAAAAGTTAATGCTTAGAAATGACCCTGGTATGGCCTGCCTGCTGCAAATCCTTCTGCTCTGATTTCTAGGAGGGAATTGTGCTAAAAGAAAGTGAGGAAAATGTTTTGCTAGATATTAGAATTTATTTGCTAAAAATTGAATGCCTGAAAGTTTTGTTTTTAAAAGATATTTCAATGCATGTTTTTGATATAGAAACACTCCCTCTGGCCTTTCCTTCAGCACAGGGGGAAACGTTACCAGGTGACTGTGGGCTCAGCCAGGATTATCTGAGGTAAGAGGAGACCCAGCAGAGCCACACTCATCAGCCAGCACAGCTTGTATTTAGCTGATAATTCTTGTAGCTGGAACTGAAGGGCTTACCTTTTGAAAGCAAAGAAAACACAGGTCAGAATGTGCTGAGATGGTCCAGTTCATGGGGCTTCTGAGCTCAGATGCCTATTCACTCCGGGTGGAGACCAGGGTGGACTTCCTATCAAGCTAAGTTTTAATGGAAGAGTAAAATGAGGGTTGAAATTTCCTGAAGTGTTATTTCCAGTGACAGTCAAAAACAAAAGTCAAAACAAAACTGAATACTCTCCAGTGATAAGTTTGTACAGATGTTGTGACTTGGCCTTGTGTATGGTTGCACTGCTAATTCAGGGTGCATCATGGGAAATTTGGCTTTACCAGGGGCTAGCCTCTCCCTCAAAAGGCAGTGTCTGTGCTGTTGTTCAGAGTTAAGAAGCTGCTATAGCTCTGTATCATGCCCATGACTGTACCGAGAACTTTCTGGAGGTAGAGATCCTCTCAGGCTCTAGAAAAATATGAAAAGGATGTTGCTTTCAAGCAGATTCTAATTTGAGTTTTAGAAATATATTTGAGAGGAAAAAGGTTACCAGAGGAAAACCAAGACCAAATTACATACAACTCATTCTTTTCCATTCTTGCATTAAAAAAAATTAGAGATACATGCATGTGCCACATGTACATACAAACATATATACATGGAATGGAGTATTGATTCTTGATAAGCTTATAAAAAAACAGCAAAATTTGTATTTGGTATTTTTCTAAGCCATCTTTTTCTATGGTCATCCCTTGTCTTTATCAGCTTGTTAAGGCCTGTGTGCCCTAATTCTCCAACCACCATTTTTCACTGAAGGTTTGCTCTTTGTGTGATGACGGTGAAAAACTTGGAGATAGAATAAGTGTTGAATGCAGATATTCTTTTTTGTGGAAAGTGAAATATCCATGAGTATTTCTACAGATATCCTGTGTGAAATATCCTGAACAGAACTACCCCAATGCCCATATAAATCCAGTGATTTCCAAGTCAGTTATGTGGGTCCTTTTTGTAACCTGGTCCCTCAAGCCATGTAGGGGTAAAATGGTGAAATTTTCTTTGAGGAGACAGGTAACTATCTCTCCTCATCCCTTTCTTAGGGTGCCTCCTTGGAAAACATAATAGACTCAGTAAGAGGTCTAACCGTTCGATATTGTAGTGCAAGTTCATGGGCCTTTTAACCCTTGGAATAGTAAATATCTGTGTACCTCAGATATTCTCCCTCCCAAGATATACTGGAGACAATTACAATGTACATCCATTATCTGTCAAGTAGATAAGAGAAATTGTCATTGTTCTTTCCTCCATTTCACTGTATAAATTTGTGTGAAATTCTGTCCAGACTTTGTAGTCACTTTGATGCTATCTTTACACATGTACTTTAATAATAATACCTACTCTTTCTTCTTTGTTGATATGGAAAAGTCTTTGTTGGCAGGATGGCTTTATTTCCCCCAATGCCAATAGCAGCTAAATATAGCTGTGGCTGTGGGCTTCTGGGTACTTCTTTCTAAAAAATCTTCACCCAAGGGTATGTTTATTGATTTTAGAAGGACAGAAATGGAGGAGGGAAGGTGGATAGAAGGGATGGAGAGAGAGAGGGCAGGAAAAGATGTGAGAGAGAAACATGTTCAGTTGCCTCCTGTACACGCCCCAACCAGGGACTGAACCTGCAATCTTAGGTATGTGCACTGACTGTGAATCGAACCTGAAAATCCTTTTAGTGCACAAGATGATGCTCCAATCAACTGAGCAACCCAGCCAGGGCTAGGTACTTCTTTAGAAAAGAAATGTTTGAGTGTGGAATGATTCATGTTACATGCATTCAGATAGTGAGACAGTTGGAAATACACCTTTGTGGTTACCAGTGACCACTGGCAGGCTCTTATTTTTGGAAGGAGAGACTACGCCTAGGACTTGTATAGCATCTAAAGAGAACTGATACCTGACTTCCGGCAAGATGGAGGCATAGGTGAACACGCTGTACCTCTTTGCACAAACAAACGAGGGAAAAAACAGCAATTTAATTAAACAAAAACAGCCAGATCTGACAGAAAATCGAACTGAGAGGAAGTCCGACAACCAAGGAGTTAAAGAAGACACATACATCCAGTCTGGTAAGCTGGGCGGAGCTGGGCAGAGAGAGCACGAGGCCACTCTGCAGCCAGCCGGTGAGCAGATGGCAAGACCGCGGTTTGTGGAACATTCTGGCAGCGCTGCAGCACACCGAGACGGGGGTGCCTGACCAAAACGCGGCCAGCGCCCAGCTCACCTGGACCCAGCAGGGCCGAGACTGATGGACCGGGCCGGTCCTCATTCTCATGCAGACAAACCGGGAGAGAAAGCAGGGAGCAACCCATAGGCGCAGGGAAATAAAACCTCAAACCACCGATTGAAAACAACTGTGGGAGTTGAGGTGGCGGTGGGAGGAACTCCCGGCCTCACAGGAGAGTTTGTTGGGGAGACCCACGGGGGATTGGAACTGTGCGGCCCGTCCACCGACCCCGGAGCCAGCGCAGAGAGGCTCAACTTACTTGTGGGAAGCGGTATGGGTGTGGAGAGTGGAGCAAGCGCCACTGTTCTCGCAAGTCCTGCCCCCACAGGCTGGTCACAATAGGACCATGAGTTTCCCCACTCTGGTGAACACCTAAGGCTCTGCCCCTTAAAGTAACAGGCGCACCGAGGGAAAAAAATGGCCCAAAGGAAAGAACACATCAAAGCTCCAGAACTAACGGACCAAGAGATAGACAACCTATCAGATGCACAGTTTAAAACACTGGTAATCAGGATGCTCACAGAATTCGATGAAAAATTATTGCAATTACTTGAACAAATGAAGGGTAATATAAAGAAAATGAGGAGAGATCTGCAGGGAACCAATAGGGATAAGAAGGAAACTGG